>VMDO01007066.1:14936-94586 GCA_007922755.1 Pedetes capensis | reverse complement strand
GCAAAGTAAAATCTTGGACAACCTCAATCTTTTCTCCATTTAATGTGAAGTTGCGTGCTGACCCAGTCGTAAGGATTTTTGTTTTGTTGATGTTTAATCGTAACCCATATTGAAGGCTATGATCTTTGATCTTCATCAGTAAATGTTTTAAATCCTCTTCATTTTCAGCAAGCAAAGTGGTGTCATCTGCATAACGCAGATTGTTAATGAGTCTTCCTCCAATCTTGATGCCACATTCTTCCTCATAAAGTCCAGCGTATAAATTGAAGAGATAGGGTGAAAGTATACAGCCCTGACACACACCTTTCTCAACTTTAAACCACTCAGTGTTTCCTTGTTCTATTCGAACAACTGCCTCCTGGTTCATGTACAGATCTCTCATGAGCACAATTAGGTGTTCTGGTATTCCCATTTTCCGAAGAGTTATCCATAATTTGTTGTGATCCACACAATCAAATGCTTTTGAGTAGTCAATAAAACATAGATAGACATCTTTTTGATATTCTCTGTTTTCAGCTAATATCCACCTGACATCAGCAATGATGTCCCTAGTTCCCCGCCCTCTTCTGAATCCCGCTTGATTTTCCGGTAATTCCCTGTCTATATATTGCTGCAGTCGCTTCTGAATGATCTTTAGTAGAATTTTGCTGGTGTGTGATATTAATGATATTGTCCGATAGTTTGCACATTCAGTCGGATCCCCATTTTTGGGAATAGGCACAAATATGGATCTCTTCCAGTCAGTTGGCCAAGTAGCAGTTTTCCAAATCTGTTGGCATATAACCCAAAAAACCAAAGAAGGTGCTTTTCTCAAAGAGAAAAAAAATAAATTTAAATTCAGAGCAGTAGGGATGTAATTTCAGACTAAAGGACAGTTTTTATATTGAATAAACCTTGCATTGCAAACGTCACTTCATGGTGCACATCTGTAATCCCAGCAGCTTGGGAGGCAGAGACAGGAGGATTGCAAGTTCGAGACCAGAGTCAGTCTTTGTAATTTAGCAAGACACTGTCTCACAAAAAAGTAAAAAAAAAAATGGGCTGAGGGTGCAGCTCAGTGGTACAATACTTGCTAAAGCATGCAAGTTGCGAGGCCCTGGGTTCAACCCCCAGTACTGCCAAAAAAAAAAAAAAAAAAAGAAAAGAAAAGAAACGAAAATATCACTTCAAGCCAGGTACAGTGGCATGTGCTTGTAATTTCAATACTCAAGAGGTGGAGGCAGGAGAATCTTGAGTTTGAGGCTAGTCTGGGCTGTATAGCAAGACCTTGTCTCAAGATGGAAGGAAGGAAATATCACTTCACAATCCTTCTTTTTATTCATTTTTCTTTGAACCTGAGCTGCTTTTTTAATGATTAAACAAATTTTTATTTTTAGATTTCACAAAACACTTTTTTTCATGCAAGTATATTAGTCACCTTTCTATTACTGTAAAAAATACCAGAGATAAAAAATTATGGTATATATACACAATGGAATACTACTCAGCAATAAAAAAATGAAATAATGTCATTTGCAGCAAAATGGATAGAATTGGAGAACATCATTTTATGCAAATGAACACAAGCTCAAAAAGAGAGATACTGTATGTTCTCGTTCATGTGGGAGCTGAGTCATACTTATAGGAAGAAAAAAATCCTATATAGAAATTGATATATAAAAAATGCACAATTAAACGTAGCATAGAAGGGACAACATAGTGCAGGATGTGGTGGTACACGCCTGTGATCCCAGCAACTCAGGAGGTGGAGGCCGAAGATCACAAGTTTGAGACCAGAGGTAGTCTGCATAATTTAGTGAGACCTTGTCTCAAAAAGTAAAAAAATGGTCTGGGGGTGCAGCTCAGTGATACAGTACTTGCAAAGCATGCAATTGCAAGGCCCTGGGTTCAAACCCCAGTACCGCAAAAATAAAATTAAATTAAAAAATAAAAAAGAAAGGACAATATAAGGAGTGGAAAGAAGGAGGGAGGGAACTAGCAGAGGGAAGGAAAGATTGGAGAAAATGGGATAGGGAGAAGGGTCAATGAGGAGGTATGAAAGGGGAGAGGTCAATCTCCATAAAAACAGCACAACTTCACGAGTATATTGGAATAATAGGGGAAGATAACCCAAATAAATATCAGAGTTTTACTACATACTAACTGTAAGGCCCCATAAATTTGTGGGTTGATAAAGGGTTGCTAGAAGTGATGTAAAGGATGCATAATGGAAAAAGCCAATGCTGTGTATTCTGTACCCCATCATCATTTACTGATAAAGGAAAAAATACCAGAGATAAATCAATTTATAAAGAGAACAGTTTCATTTTGGCTGACAATTTTTGGAGGTCTCAGTCCATGATCAATCCCCTCATTCCTTGGGGCCTGTGGCAGCAGATCATGGTGGCAGCTCATGGCAGAACAAACTGCTTACCTCATGGCTAGGAATGAAAGAGTGGAAGAGACTGGGATCCCCCTGTCTCCTTTGAGGGCACTCCTCCAGGGACTTACCTCCTCCCAGTAGGCTCCACACCTTAAAGGTTCAACCACCTGCTAGTGGGACCACTATGGGGAACAGACCTTTAACCCATACATCTCTAGGGGAATTCTCAATCTGAACTGCAGTAATAAGCAGTTAATTTTTGAGGCTCTTAGTGGACTGCAGCTTAGCACTATTCATCTTTCTGTACCTTGCTTAGGATTTGGGGGCTTAATAATCCAGACACACTTATTAATATTTTACACATACACATGTTTTCCATTTGTAATAACGTATTTGGAGGAGGGGTCCATTTCTGTACAAGAAAGAATGAGATTGGGGAGGGCGTTTGTAAGGGCCACTAAGATTGAGATATGTATCTATAGATCAGAATTGGTTTCATGTCTGGGTATACCTTATGCAACATTTACGCAACATATTTTTAGCAGTGTTGGTGATTAAACTCATGGCCTCACACATGCTTGGCAATCGCTCTACCACAGAGCCACATCCCAGTTCCCCCGCCTAGCCTCCTATCCTGGCCTTGACGTATTAAACTTTGCATTTTGAAAATTTCAAACCTGGAAAAAATGTGCAAGAATAGCTCGTTGAACTCCTATAAATCATTCACCTAATTCCACTATTATTATTTTGCCCTATTTACTTAATTTTTCTTTTTTTGTATGTCCACTAAACTTTATACACATTTGTGAGTAAGTTGCAGAGATGACATCCTTTTACCTGTTGTTTTTTCAGCATATATTTTCCAGGAACAAGGACATTCTCTCATAATGTTATAATGTAGTTATCAAAGTCAGAAAAGTTAGGTAATATTGAATTTCTCCAGAGGTTCTAAGTTTTATAGCAACCTTTTTCCAAGTGTATTAGCCCATTCATTGCTGTGACAGAGAAGCTGACCAGAACAAACTTAGGAAGGGAGAGATTTATGGGGAGCTCACAGTTGGAGGGTTTCCATCCATAGAGGCAGGGCAGGCATGGTGGCACCTGTGGTCGAGAACCTCACATTTTGGTGATCAAGAATCAGCATGGCTGGAACTGTGGGTCTAGATTAAAACCTCCACAGGCCCATCCTCAGAGAGCTTCTCCTGCAAAGGTAGAATCCCGCCTCTCAGAGTTCCCTAGCCCCACAAACAGCGCTACCACCTGAGGACCAAATGTCCAAACACATGACCTGTGGGGGACTTTTTAGATCCAAACCATAATACCAAGCAAGACTCAGGTGTGACACTGATATGTCATGTCTCTTTAGTCTCCTCAATCTGGAAACATTCTCTAGCATTTTGCTGGCGCTCATGACATTGACATTTTTGAAGAATGCAGTGCTGTTGGTTTATGAACTATTTCTCAGTTTGGGTCTGATAGTTTCCTAGTGACTTATTTCAAGGTATATATTAGCACAAAACTTGATAGCTTAAAGTAACAATAAGCATTTTTTATCGCACATATTTCATACAGAAATTTAGGAGTACCTTAGCTAAAGGCATTAGGCTGAATCTCTCAGGAAATGTCAGGCAAAATGGTGCCTGGGTCTTCCGTCATCTGAAAGCTTTACTGGGGCTTCCAAGATGGTACACTCACCTGTCTAGAAAGTTGGTACTGGCTGTTGACAGGAAACCTAAGTTCTTGTCAGTAGATTCCTTTCCAGGGCTGCTTGAGTATCCTTACAGAATGGGAGCTGGCTTTTCTCAGAAGGAATGCACATTCTATTGAGAGAACCTTCTGATCTATGGCCTAGTCTTGGAAGTCACATCCTGTGTCTTCTGCTGTTCTTGTGTGGCAGTTTTAAATATGTCTACAAATTTTTTGGTAACCTTCCCTCCAAAAGATGGAGCCAAATTCTCCTCCCCTTGAGTGTGAACCAGACTATTCTGTGCTGCACAAGTCCTTCCTCTGAGTAGGTGCTGAATGACTACTGTTGTTAGTTGAAAGCCCATGGTGTCCAAGGATGCAGCTCCTAGCTGGCTAGGTGCAGATGGGGCACCCCATGGCTTCACAATGCCAGAGCTTCCATGCTTTCAGCCTGGGCTGGCTTTTCCTTGAGTGCCCAAGTAGGGCCTCTGGATGCAGCAGGAATGACAACATGAAGGTAGCTGAGAAGGGCAGCCCCTAGTAGGGACTCTCAGATAAACCCATTCATGGCTGGGGAGAAAGAGCCCCAGTAAACAGCAAAGCTATGCCACAGCCATGCAGGCTTGGAGCTTGCTGCAGAAATGATCCTGGGATTTAAGCTGTGGGATTTGGAATTTGCTAGAAGACCTTGAGAGGGAGAGGAGAAATTGTCTATGTCTTGGTAGGAAGGAAACCTAGAGGAGAGATGTGGTCCAGGGATCTATATTTAAATTCAGGTAGTTCTCTGAACTTCCCATCAGGTGGAAGGAACAAGCCAGAGGTTTGTAACAGTGATCCCTAAACTTTTTGGCACCAGGGACTGGTTTTGTGGAAGATAATTTTTCCACAGATGGGGACAGGTTTGGGGATGATGTACATGCCTTATATTTATTGTGTAAATACAGATGAAGCTTTGCTTGCTCACCTGCTGCTCATACCATACAGGTCTACGGCCTGGCATTTGTGGACCCCAGCCTTATAAGATCCCTGGATTCAAATATCTCAGCCTGATATAAACAGAGCCCTGCACTCTGTGAGCTAACCAAATTACCCCACCTCCCTGAGCCCAATCTTTAAAATGGGAACAGTAAATGCTAATGTAGGAAGGAGTTTAGGAGGTAAAATAATTACATTTCATGGCCCCCTAGGCACTTCGCCTCTCCCTGGACTTTGTAACATTTCTAAAATTAGTGTGTGCCTTAAAGATCAGTGTGTCCTCCCTTTCTGATTGGCAGCATTCGTCTTTCTTACTGGTTCATAAAAGAGTATCATTTCTCCCAGTGTGCTTAGCTTTGATGAAACACCGTAGACTGGAGCGAAGACAGCACCAAGGAAGTATTCATTTTTTAAAATATGTCATGGTTATTGTGTTTATTGTCAAAAAGGTCCTTATTTCTCAGAGCTACATATTGAAATCATTATGGGTGATAAAATATGTCATTCCTGTAACACTGGGACTTTATTACTCTGAGAATAGAATGCTGAGCCAACCAGAGAACCTGCAGTGTAAAGTGACGGCAATGCTACTAAACAAAGAGGGAGCTCATTGGCTCCTGGAACTGCCAGTCATTGCCCACCCCTGAAACTAGCTGGGCTCAGCTCCACCTCATGGCTGCCACATCCTGGGGCCATGAGGGCTTGGTGCCCAGTACATTCTGCAGAGCCTCTCCTGGGATGTCCACACATTCTAGCCATGAGTCTAGTTCATGCATTTAGCACCACGCCTTTGAGAGGGACAGTCACTGCTGATTGCTGGGAGACAGTAGGGAGAGGCATGGCACTTGAGTGATAGGAGGACTGTGTGACACCTACTGAGATGGACAGGCCACGTGCTGAAGGAGCACTGAGGGACCAGTAATTGCCAGGACAGGTGCCAGGCTTCCCAGAGGAGTCCAAGGCTGAGCTGCTGTTGAAGTGGACAGGGAGGAAAGGGCATGCCAAGCGGAGGGACCTGCCTGAGCAAAGGCCTGGTAGTGGGCTTGGAACAGAGTGTAGACTGGAGAGCTGTCAGATAGCAGAAAAGTGACAGTCTCCCTCCCTTCTGAGTCTGCGTACTTTGCTGCTCAAATCTGAAAATTGCATTCCAAATTAAAAAACAATATCTCACAGGCAAAGTGGTTGGGTGTCATGGTTGGAACTTTTCTCAGAATCTGCTGGGTCTCTTTGTCGCCCACAGCTGGCTCTGGAAAACTCTTCAGCAGATTATTCCCTATTCCTCAGTGGGAAGCCTGGAGACCATGACCTGTGTCCCATACCTTTCTCCATCCCCAGCAGCAACCTGGGCTGAGTTCTCTGTTTCTGAAGTTGTGTTGTATTTTCAGGTGCAAAGAACAGAAATACGATTATGATAACTTGCCCAAGACCTCTGTTGTCATAGCGTTTTATAATGAAGCCTGGTCAACGCTCCTTCGCACGGTTTACAGTGTCCTTGAGACGTCCCCTGACATCCTGCTGGAAGAAGTTATCCTGGTAGATGACTACAGTGACAGAGGTAAGCTATGACAGAGGCTCCTGCCAGCGTCTGGCCTTTCATGGCAGTGGTGGGAGGTGAGAGGGTGGCAAAGGAGGGGAAGGATAGGCATAGAAAAGATGGGCTGCCTGTGTCCCCTGCACCTCCGGAAGCTCCTGGGGAGAGTGTCTGAGTCCAGGAACAGCCAGTACAGGAAATGGAGTGGACAAGGCATTCTCTAGGGTTGACCATCCACCAGTGGAGAGATGACATGGGAAGTAAGGCTACAGGGGGCAGAGGCAGATTCTTGGAGGCTGCCATATGCCATTGGGGCTCCAATGTGAGGCCCAGGGGGGCTGTGGAAGGGTGTTAGAGGAACAGGAAGGTCCAGGTCAGTCTGAGAGCTCAGTGTGCTGTCTGGGGAATGGCCAGTAGCAGAGATGGGGCTGGGCAAGTATGGAAACAGGGCTGGGAGGGACTTCCACTTTGCCCCCACACAGTGACAGTGTGAGACTAGTGTGTCTATGGGGTGACATTAGCTAGTGACTCTTGGGTTAGTGGTTGAAATTAGGGCCACCGGGCTTACCTGAAGGGAAATGTCAAGGCTGCAGCAACAGGTAGAGCTGTGGGGCTTAGTTGTTTGTTGTTGTTAGGTGCCATCAAGTTGTGTCTGACTCATAGTGACCCTCATAGGGTTTTCAATGACTGACTGTTTTGGGATTGCCTGGGGAGTGGATTGCCACATCCTTCTCCCATTTTTGCAGTGCTGGGAATCGAACTGGGACCTCAGCAACTGCAGAGCAGCGCTCTACCAGCTGAACTAAATCCCAGTCCCCTAGTTGTTAGATCCTGCTGCAAATCAAGTGGCCCTCCCTGGGCCACCCATGAGGTTAGCAGATGCTATTTGTTAGGCATGAGCTCTGATGGCTGCTTTACCTGGTCTGACTGACTGCAGAGCAGTGACTCTGGTCCAATCAGTGTGCATGCCAAGCTGTTTTTGCAGACACTCCGAATACCAGTGATTCACACAGGGTGGAAACAGAGCTGTCTCATGCCGCAAGTCTGATGTGGTCATCCAGGATAGTGTCCAGGGCTTGGATCCTTCTGCCCTCTGCCTCCACTTCTTCTAAGAGGTGGTTTTACCTTGATCTGCCTTGCCCTGCCTGGCTCTTCACCTTCCACTTGCTCTGGTCAGCTAGAGGGTTTAAAGGGGAAGGAGGCATGCTCTTTCTCTTTCAGGGCACTATGTGGAAGTTACTTTGCAACCCATAGAGCAGAGCATGGGTGCCTGGCCACACCGATCTGCAAAGGAGGCTGGGAAATGGAGCCTTTATCCTGGTAGTGGTGAGCTCAGCTGAAAGTCCTGGGGAGAATGGATCTTAGGGGACAGGCAGCAGTGTCCGTATCAGCCAGGCTGGAGTTTGGTGCTGAGTGAAGCCTAGTAGCCACTGAGCCTTGGGGTCAGGGCACCAGGGGCTGAGGCAGGCTTTACTATGATCCAGTCCCGGAACCTTGGGTGAAGCACTTGTCTTCTCTGAGCCTCAGCTGCTCACCTGTGAATGGATTTATCTACACCTACCTCAGAGAGTTGTGCTGAGAAATAAATGAGGTCATGTGTAAGACAGAGCCCCATGTGGCCGTCAGCACAGAGTAGAAGCTCATCTATATTTCCTTTTGTCCTTTCCTTCCAGAGTCATTTTAAATCTATGTGTGTAGACTCTGATTCTGGGCAACACTGTGTGGGCTTGAGCCCCTGCTCCAACACCTACAGACCTTATACTTTTGAAACCTTAGTCAGTTTTACCTTGGCTTCAGCTCCTATAAAATCGGAACAAAATAGTTCTTCCTGACAGTGAGGATTAAATGAGATAAGGCGAGTATTGGGTCAGTGCCTGGCAGATAATTGTTGTTAGGTGATGTTGAGTCGGTGTCCAACTCAAGCGACCCTACATACAACAGGAAAAATACTATTGTCAGTGCTTCTCTGCTATTCATAGGGTTTTCAATGGCTGATTGTTTTTTGGGAGTGGGTTGCCGGGTCCTTCTCCTATGTCTATAGCACCTGGTGTTTCCAGGCGGTCTCCCATCCATGTACTAACGAGGCCTGACCCTGCTTAGCTTTGAAGATCTGATGGTATTGGACACCACAGTGGTAGAGCTGCAGGCTGGCAGATAGTTAGCTCTTGTTAAATGATAACAACAATGATGAAATATTATAAAAATTGTAAAGTGAAAAAAGCACCACTTCATCATATATAACCCAAAAGCAAATTTCAGATTGTTAATTTTACTTTTGTGGGATTAACCAGCTCCTCAATGGGGAGGAACATGGGACAGCCTGCACTCCTCCCACACAGCTCAGTTCTCACACACATCAAGGGAAGCGTGGGCCAAGCCTTCCCCTTGTCCTTCTGTGGTGATTTGTAGAGCAGGGGAGGGGCTGCTGGCCCCTGGCTGAGTTCAGCACTTCTTTCTGCCTCCTTGCTGTTGTCTCTGGTGTCCTGAGGGCTTGATGAAGTGAGGCCAGTTTCTCCCAGAGGCAGGAAGCCAGCGCAGGCTGACATGAAGTCAATGCTGACAAAGCCTGAGTGCAGGGAGGTGATACTGTGTCTCCATGTGTGTTCACAGGCACCAGGGCTAATTAGCTTTACTTGAGAAATTACCTCCCTTCCTCATGCCATCAGTTATTTGCAAGTATATTTAGGATTTAAAAAGAATTAGGTGTCAAGCATATTTAGAGAAACATTTTCATAAACTGTAAAACAACCTAGAACATTTTACACAATTTTTCTCTTTGCTGATCGCAAGGACTTTGAGCCTAAGCCCATGTTGATGCAGGGAAATGCCCTACTTTCCTCTTGCCTGAGTGGTCTCCTACCTGCCTCCACCTGACCTATGTTGTTGTTGTTAGGTGCCGTCGAGTCGGTATCCAACTCATAGTGACCCTCATAGGGTTTTCAATGGCTGACTGTTTGGGATTGCCTTGGGAGTGGATTGCCACGTCCTTCTCCCATTTTTGCGGTGCTGGGAATCAAACTCCGGACCTCAGAGACTGCAGCACAGCGCTCTACCAACTGAGCTAAATCCCAGCCCCCACCTGACCTATACACAGTGTGAATTGGCCTTTGGTCTCAGTCTCTTGGTGGAATTGAGAGGCCTGGAGACCAGTGCTAGTTGAGGCCATATCCTCTTTACTCATTGCTGTCTCTGCAAACTGGCCCAAGCACATCCTCCTGACAAGATCTTGATCTTGATCTTGATTTGTTTGATAAGGATGAGAAATTGGCAGAAAACCCTGGGAGGCAGTGTTAAACCTGTGGAATTGGAGCCAGATTTCTTGGCTTCAAATCTTAGCACCTTAGCTTACTTGCTCTGTGACCTTGGGCAAGTTACTGGGGCCCTAATGTCCTCATTTATGAAATGAGGATAATTCTAATACTTACCTGGTAGGATTGTTAGGTGAATCCAATGAGTTATCTATAAGTTTCTTAGTATTTAGCACAGTAGACCCTGTGTAGTGTTAGCTGCCTTTGCTGCTACTACTACTACTAAACTATAAAATCCCTCTGAGAAAATTTCCTCTAATACCATTACTGTTTTAGTACAATTTATGTGTATTAGTCAGTGTTTTGTCTCTATAACTAAATACCCAGTGCAGGCTGCTTAGGAAGAAGAGGAGGTTTCTTTAGTTCACAGTTTGGAGGTTCAGGGGCACAGCACCTGCGTTGTTTAGTTCTTGGCTTCATCACATCATGCTAGTGGCAGTGGTGGGAGTGTGAGGGAGCAAGTGATTACTCCTAGAGCCAGAAACAGAGAGAGAAAGTCTGGGGTCCCACTGCCCCCTGTGAGAGCATTCCACCAGTGACCTAAGGCCCTCCCATTAGCCCCCCACCCCAGGTTCCACCACTTCCCAACAGCACCACCCTGGGAACCGAGCTGTGATCACAATGCACCTTTGGGAGATGCAGGCCACAGCATTGTGATTGGATGCCCATGCGTTTTTATTTTTAAGTGTTCACAGGTCATCAGGTATTTTTTGGTAACAGCTTTATTGAGGTATGTTCAGGTTCCATACCATTCTCCCATTTAAAGCACAGGATTCAGAATGTGTGTGTTTGTCAGGGAGCAGATGGTGGTTTTGCAATTCCTCCACCCTAGCCTGCCTGGCTTTCAGAGCCCTTCCAGCCTGGTTCTGGGAGGGACAAGGATGGCCCAGGGGGCAAAGCAAAGGGGGCTTGATTTCATCATCTTGTGGGGACAGGGCCCTGGCTTGGACAAGGCGCCCCGCTGATGTCTCATGGCAGTGACCCTGCACTCTGTTTGCCTCCACAGAGCACCTGAAGGAGCGGCTGGCTGACGAGCTGGCCAGCCTGCCCAAGGTGCGCCTGATCCGCGCCAGCAAGAGGGAGGGCCTGGTGCGAGCCCGGCTGCTGGGGGCTTTGGCGGCCAGGGGCGATGTGCTGACCTTCTTGGATTGTCACTGTGAGTGCCATGAGGGCTGGCTGGAGCCACTGCTGCAGAGGTACGTGAGCCACCCACACAAGGAGGGGCGCCACCTTGGACCTATATGGGGGCCGACTCCTGGGGCTGCTGGAGGGGTAGTAGGTGCCTAGGTCATATACCCTGGGGCAGGTCCTCTGCCATTTAAGGAGGTCATATGTGGAAGGAGCCCTCTGCCACTCTTGCTTTTATTACTGTTTGTCTGGTTTGTCATAGAAAACCAATGGAGTGTCACCAACCAAAGCATCGACAAGATTGACATGTAGAATCACACATCTAGGAACATACATTTTGATGTATTTCTTTCAAGCAGGCTCATTTATCTCATTCCACCCGCAAAGCATAATGCCCAGGGCCCTTGAAACTTATTGAGACCCACAAAAATGTTTTCTCACTTTTTTTTTTATTTGCATTGCTGGGGAATCAAACCTAGGGCCTTGTGCATGTTTAGGTAAGTGGTTGGAGCTGCACTTTCAGCCACCACAAAAATGTTTTTATGTTAATTTCTTTTAAAGTGAGAAGAAAAAAGAATATCACAGTATCATATATGATCATATATGAGTGTATAATGATGATCCCACCTTGGATTATATTTGTCTTTCTACCAATTTAGCAGTAAAATATACTTTTTCTTTCTCTTCTTTTCTTTTCTTTTTTTCTTTTTTCTTTTCTTTTTCCTTTCTTCTTTCTTTCTTTTCATTTCTTTTCTTTTCTTTTCTTTTTTCCTTTCTTTTTCTCTTTCTTTCTTTTTGCAGTACTTGGCAGTTGAACCCAGAGCCTCACGCATGCTTTGCAAGTGCTCTACCACTGAGCTGCACCCATAGCCCATTTTTTTTTTCAATTTTTTATCTTGAGATAGGGTCTTGCTAAGTTACACAGGCTGCCTCTGGTCTCAAACCTGTGATCCTCCTGTCTCCACCTCCTGAGTTGCTGGGATTATAGGCATGAGCCACTGTACCTGGCAAAATACAGTTTTTAGTGTGTGTGTGTGTGTGTGTGTGTGTGTGTGTGTGTATTTTATGGAGGGAGCGGCCTGTGTAAACCTTAATGTGCTCTGGCTTCGAGGCTATAACCCCTGTTGCTCCTGGGCCTCTTATCCTGATCCTGCTTAGCATGGGCCCAGCTTTTTCTCTCAGTATACCCCCCCAACTCCCTAGGTCTCTCCTGCTGTGCATCACTGGAGGCAGGAGCTTCCCTGGAGGGAGGAGGATGTGGTCTCCCCTCTGGGGGAGGCAAAGAACCAGAGGGTTGGGGAAACACTGCAGCTGGGAGACTGCTTCCCATAGACACTTGGTTGCCAGGGTCTGTCGGGGAGAGCTGGGGTCCCACCCACCTCCTTTCCTGGGTGAGACCATGCTGCCCCCTGCTCTGCTTCTTCCTGCTGCCAGGCTCCTTGTCCCCTGTGGGGGCATTGGCTACTTTTTTCACTTCCTTATTTAACTCACTTCCCCAGCAGCAGCGACTCTGGGCTTCCTGGGCCTGTGAGGAAGTCTGAGGTGGTTTGGAACGTAGCGATGTCTATAACCCGGACCAGATTACCCCCTGTCCCTTTTGCCCACTGTGTGTGGAGATGGTCACCTCTGGACCAGGCCAGGCACTCTTCAGAGGAGGTTTGGGAGGCTGCTGTTCCTCTTCAGCTGCTGCACTGATGCCACCTGGAAGCCTGTTACCACTCCCTTGTCCATTGGAAATACCTGGGGAACTTTTTAGACGTATCAATGCCTGGTCCTGTGGCAGAACATTGCATCTGACTCCTAGGAGTAGAGCCGGGGATTCTGGATGTTTCCAAAGTGCCAGGACTTTGGTATACATTGGAGTGAAGCGCTTTGGGCTCTAGGTTTGTCTTAGGTGGTCCCAGCCAGAGCAGTAGTCCATTCCCTCCAGGGGCCTTTGGAAATGTAGGAAGGTGTTGTTGGTTGTCATGTCAACCAGGTAATGCTCCTGGCATTCTGTGTACCAAGTATCCTGTGATGTCAGGTCAGCCCTACACGTCAAAGGGGCTTCTGCCCGATGCTGGGAGCATTCCTGTGGGTATACCTTCAGTGTCCTCGAGGCAGAGTCCTGCACCCAGCATTGGCACGGCACTTCCCCTTCAGTGTCACCTTTGTGTAAAAATTAAGCTGCCTGTGGTTTTAATCAGCTTGATTGTAATTTCTTGGGGACCTTGATCTTTGCCAGGGGCCAGGAAGGGTTGTGGAACCTGTGCAGCTAGTCTGTGATTGGCCTCTTCAGCCCTTCTAATGATGCCCTTGGTTTATTTAAAGAAGTGGGTATTGGCATCTACCTACAGTGTACAACGTTCTCAATTTGGTGACCTCTCAGGTTTGACTCTCTGTCTTTTCCAACCTGTCCTGAACAGCACTGTTTCCCCTAACATTGCAATTCCTACCTTAGAGTTGTTGTTGTTGTTGTTGGGTGCTGTTGAGTCAGTATCCGACTCATAGTGACCCGCATAGGGTTTTCAATGGCTGATTGTTCCGGGATTGCCTTGGGAGTGGATTGCCAGGCCCTTCTCCCATTTTTGCAGTCCTGGGAATTGAGCTCGAGACCTCAGAGACTGCAGCGCAGCGCTCTACCAACTGAGCTAAATCCCAGCCATTACCTTAGAGTAGCCCTCATAATATCCCTTCTGACTTTCTGGTGTTATTCTAGGGCACTTATGGCTCGAGTCCTGGTTGATCTCCATTTCACTGTTTTGTGTGGAGTGATTCTTAGGATTTTCAAGTCTCAAATTTGAGATAATAGCCCCCCAAAATGTAACCTAGAGAAATCTAGTCCTCACACATGGTCTGGTCTCAGTTCATCTTTCCCAGTGTGGTGCCAAAGGCAAAGAAACTGCCTGGGAGCATGCAGAAGGATGATTGGGTTTGGAATGTTTGTGGTGGGAATAGCAGAAATACAGCCTGAAAGCTGCAACAGGAAGTCATAGCATTTTTCCCTATGTGTAATACTGCACAATAACAAAAAAGACAAGAAAAGAAAAACATAGCAGTGTTTCCAGGTTCTCTCCGAGCCATCTTGTGAACATTCTCACAGGAACCCTCATGTTAAACCTAAGTTAAGTATCACACTCCAGTATTACCAGGGAGGCAGCAGGCTCTGAGACGTTGGGTGAAGTGGCCAATGTCGTACAGTGAATAAGGGGCAGGATTATAGTTTCTAATCTAAATGTACAGCTTACCCTTTGGTCTGGGCACATCTTGGTTCTTAAGGAGATGATACTTATTATTTTTTTGATGTTAAGATGTTTCATTACGATTAAACCTCTTACATGCCTGAGAAATTGAAATTTTGCTGTTTTAAAACTCACTTTGATTTTTATGCTGGACTCCTATAGAGGGACTCTTGTAAAGGGATTCAAGTTTAGCCAGAATGTCCCCAGTTAGAGAAGATGGAAGCTCTGGGACTTTCCCTAATAAAGTCACCTCCTGGCTCCCCAGTGTTCCTCATGGTGGTTCCTTGCCAGGCCCTGAATGGCTGCAGACCCCTGAATAAGGGAAGTGGCCTTCCATGGGAAGGAGAGATTCTCGAATTTCCTGGCTGCCCTCCTTTCAGTCATCCACAGGGAGAGACAGGCTGTCTTGGTGTTGGCAGGATCCATGAGAAGGAGTCGGCGGTGGTGTGCCCCGTGATCGATGTGATTGACTGGAACACCTTTGAGTACCTCGGCAACTCTGGGGAGCCCCAGATTGGTGGCTTCGACTGGCGGCTGGTATTCACGTGGCACGTGGTTCCTGAGCGGGAGCGGCGTCAGATGCGATCCCCTATCGACGTCATCAGGTCAGGTCTGCCTTCGGGGGGACTCACGTCTGGGAGCGGGCCTCTTTGCCTCCCACTAGAGTGGCAGTGAAGGCCCTCAGGAAGGATGGTTAGCTGCCGGCATCCCTCCTTCCTCCCTCTTTCTTCCTAGAGCGTTTGTTTGTCTTTATTAAGTGTCTTTGCTACACAAATAGATTTTATATTGGTATATTTAGATTAATTTGCTTAATTTTTAAATTGGGGGAAATAAGGATAATTAAAAATTTACCTTTTTTTTTTTTTGGCAGTGCTAGGGATTGGACCCAGGGCTTTGCTCATGCTAGGCAAGTGCTCGTTCCCCAGCCCTTGTCTCTATGATTCTAAAGCACTGGAAGGCTGGGGGATGTAGCTCAGTGGTGAAGCACATGCCTAGCATACACGTAGGGCTCTGACTGATCTGAGCTGACACTCATATCACACAGAGAGGACTTGCCAACTGAGAGGTCTGTGATCCCTCAGGCAAGGGCCCTGGGGTACATCTGTACCTCCAGGCCCAGCTTGGGGTGGGGCCAAGAGTGTGAACTCAGGTGTGCTCAGAGATGGATGAGTGGATGGAATTGCTCAAGGCAGAGGGCAGTTCAGCTAACTGGGATGGTTTCCTGCTGCTTACATTAAAATATGGGTATCACTCTTTCCTAGGTCTCCAACAATGGCTGGGGGGCTGTTTGCTGTGAGTAAGAAATATTTTGAATATCTGGGCTCTTATGATACAGGAATGGAAGTTTGGGGAGGAGAAAACCTTGAATTCTCCTTTCGGGTAAGTATTTCGATTTTCTCTGTGGACTCATTCTTCAGTTGTGTGTTCTCATATTCTCTCTCTCTCTCTCTCTCTCTCTCTCTCTCTCTCTCTCTCTCTCTCTCTCTCTCTCTCTGGTTTACTATGATAGCCTGGTGGACTTTTCCTCCATATTGGCAGTCCATCTGGTGATCCTGAATGATGATGATAACACACACACCCTAGAAACAGGCTTGCCTTTTTAGTTTATGTACTTTAAAACACTTAGGTCTGGAAAGGGCTTTGCCAGTCACTTGACTTTTCTCTCTCACTTTACAAAGGGGAGGGACTGAGGAGAAATGACTTGTTCAAGGTCACTCAGAGTTAGTGGCAGAAATGGGATTAAAACACAGGTTTCCCCCCTACACTACTGATCTTGTCTCTTGGGGCTTTTATTTGGCTAACTGCTTAGGTAGTAGCTTCTTTATTTAGCACAGTGGCTTTCAAACTTGGACATAAATGAGAATTGTTAGAGGAATGTGTTAAATAGGCAGATTCACAAGTACTATCTAGAAAGTCAGATTCCATAAGTGTAAGGTAGCCCAGAAATCTGCCTTCTGTAAGAGACTCCTCTACTGACTGCTGAATAAGGAATGTGGAAGTCCCTTGGGAAAATCCTTAGCATTTCTATGGATTTTCCAGTCAATGGAATCTCAGATTTTTAAGTGTTGAAACTTAGATTTTTGATATTTCATTTATGTCCTGCCCTCATGAAAAGAGTTAATAGAGAAGAATTTGGCCTTTCACCTAGCACTCAGCACTTTACATTATAAATACTGGATGCTGTGCTTGTGTTTATTATCCTTGGGAAAATAAAGTGTCCATTGCCTCAGACAGTTCCACCTATTGAGTTTTGAGTGTGATTTTAATGGTCTTTCTGGCTCTTCCCTAGGTTTCAGGCTACTCTACCTGCTTCTAGAAGTTCTTCCTCTCTCCCTTCCAAACCTCTCTTCTTCCTTGCTGCTTTCCTATCTTCTGTGGCTAGGCAACCAGGTAATCAAGCCTTGCATTTGTGATGAGGAAGTGGGTTGTCAGCGAGGTCTCTGCGGGCCTTCCTGTGAGTCGGTGCCTGAGCTTGGTGCATGGACTTTGGGGTCTTGGTTCCGGTAGCTTGTCCTTGGGGCTGCTTTCTTGCTCCATGCTTGTGTTTTGTGTCATGAGCTTGCTGATTAGGTGGCTTCTGACCCCATGGAGGCTGAGTGTCTTGGCAGTGTCCATCGTGGCTGCAGACCTTGTAGTCTGGCCACTCATTCTCTGCTCACCGCCTGGCCTCTCTGCTCTGTGTCCAGATCTGGCAGTGTGGTGGGACTCTGGAAACTCATCCCTGCTCCCATGTTGGCCACGTATTCCCCAAGCAAGCTCCCTACTCCCGCAGCAAGGCTCTGGCCAACAGTGTCCGTGCAGCTGAAGTATGGATGGATGAGTTTAAGGAGCTCTACTACCACCGCAACCCCCGCGCCCGCCTGGTGAGTTGTCACCCCCTGCCCTCCACCTGGACTCATTGGAACCATGCTTTCCCAACACAGAAGATCTGGTTCCAGTAATAGAGGATGAACTGGGCCCTCATGATAGGAGTATGAGAAAACTTTATGCCTCCATTTATAATCATAATATAGAGTCAATTTTTATTACTCGCAGTAGCCATGTTCTACAACGATGCTGCCAACACTGAATTAGTGAATCCCATGTCATTGCTCCTAGGGAACATAGAGGGTTAGGTCCCTGTGAGGTTCAGTTACTATGGTTTTGTTAATGAATCAGTGCAGTTTTACATGTGCTTCTGTTTAAAGACATTTTATTAGCCAGGCACAGTGGTGCATGCCTGTAATCCCAGGGACTTAGAGGTGGAAGCAGGAGGATCGCAAGTTTGAGACCAGAGGCAGCCTGCGTAACTTAGTGAGACCTGACCCAAAATTAAAAATAAAAAATGGGTAGAGGGTGCAGCCCAGTGGTAGAATACTTACAAGAGATGTACCAGGCCCTGAGTTCAACCCCCCAATACCACCATAAATAAATAAATAAATAAACAAACAAACAGTCAATAAGTCCACTTTATTTAACATACATTACTGATTCATTATTGTTGAACTCATGACCAAGAGTGCTATAACTTGTGCCTAAATGATCCTTATCTAACACATTTTCTCCCAAAGGCACAACACAAACTTTTTGTCTAGGAATACTAGACAGCACTTCTCAGTTGGTAGAGCGCTGCTCTGCAGTCTGTCAGGTCCTGAATTCAATTCCCAGCACCACAAACATGGGAGAAGGATGTGGCAATCCACTCCCAAGGCAATCCCGAAAAAGTCTGCCATTGAAAACCCTATAAGGGTCGCTATGAGTCAGACACGATTCGATAACACCTAACAACAACAACAACAATAAGACAGCACTTCAGCGCTATAATTGGGGACTGATTTGGAACTGAGGGCAAAGTCACCAACACATTGAGAAAAGGTGGAAAACATGGCACTAAGACACCATGTGAAAAAGATACTTTGTTTGAGCTGGAACAAGAAGGCAGGGCGTGGCCTTGTTAGACCTGCTTCAGAGATTGATAGTTGAGCGACTTAAATTTTTTGTCCATCAATGTCTGTGAAAATGGGAAAATACCACATGTGTTGATTTAGGGGTTATAAATAAATTTTGTGGGGGAAGGGCCTGGCAATCCACTCCCAAGGCAATCCCGAAACAGCCATTGAAAACCCTATGAGGGTCGCTATGAGTCAGATACCGACTCGACAGCACCTGACAACAACAACAACAACAAATAAATTTTAGCAAGTAGTTGAGTTTGCAAATACTGAATCAGCAAATGTGAGGATTGATTTTGCCATTGCAGCCACTCTGGGATACACAGTATGATGCATCAGGCTTGGTGACACACTATGGCTTTCCTCTCTCTAGACAGCACAATTGAGTCCACCAGCTCAGGGTGAGAGTTAGGTGCTGTTCTTTGTCTTAAAGTTATTGCTCAGAGCTGTTGAGGGTGGGATCCTGCGGCCCGACAGTGCCCATCCACCTCCCATCTGTTTGCCTGATGGCAGAGGTGTCCCTGCAAGGTACTAAGGTTTCAGCTCTGTATGTTTGCTCCTGCAGACCTCAGCCACACACTGTGCTGGGACAGCCCCACCCCCGCACTGAGGCCCTGGGAGAGCCTGGGTCTCAGCCAGACTGTCTCTCCTCAGGCGCCGGATGTCAGGGGCTTGTCTGCCTCAGAGCTTCCTTCTGCCCCCGCCTCAGGGATCCAGGGATGAGCGATCAACCCATTCTTTCCCACAGGTCTTGGTCTTCAGAAACGATGCGGTCCACTGCCTCTGCTCTGGGGAGCTCTGCATGCCCCAGGCTAGGGCGCCACTTGTCCTGCATTTTAATAAGTGAGGGCTGCTTACCACTGCAGGAGGGTCTTGCTCCAAGACCTCTTCCCCAGCCTCTTGATGGAAATCACTTCTGAGTCCTTATAGCAGCCCTGCAGGGTATCAGTCCAGTTTTTATTTTGTAGATGAGCACACTGGAGCTCTGAAAGAGAGAGAGTTAGGGAACTTTCCCAAGGCCTGGGAGCCGATGTGGGCAGCCTCGGGCCTGGGGCCTGAATACTCCAGCGTACCTCTCGTTCAGCTCTGTAAAGCCTGTGGGCTCTCAGCCTGACCTTCCGCTCCACCCTCTTCCTTCTCAGGGACTCCACAGGACTCCATTTGCCTCCACTTCTTCTGGTTTGCCCAAAGCTGCAGAATAAATCACCTGCTCTTCACTGCCATGCAGCCTGGACCTCACAGTTCCCTGTTTCTAGGGGTTTCCAAAGAATAGGTCAGAGGGGCATTGAATACCCCTGTAGGCTGAATGCCCAATGGGCTGCATAAGCTGGGGCATGGTGACTCTCATCAAAGAAAGAAACGAGAAGTAGTAGAAGTCTAAAATTTTATCCAAGCATTTCCTTAATGTTGCCCTTTTGTTAACAATTTCCCTTGTTCTTAAGAGTTTAACATCATAGAGCAGGGACAGCCCTATATCAGCCCTCAGCATTGTTCTTGTGGCTAAACATTTGCCATACTAAATAGAGCAGTACTTTAATTATTTGAAAATTGTCATTGGTTTTATCCTTGAAACCAAACTTCTACGAGTTTTTTCTTACTGTAGTATTGGGATCATGCCATTTTAAGTATATGATTATATTGACTGTATTGAGCACCTATGGTTTTACTCATTACCTGGGTTTGAGAGTGAATATTCAGATATTCATAGTAAATCAGAACATCTCAGCATAAGTCATGGTGACACTGGTGTTCCTCTGGTTGGGCATGGGGGTGACCTCTGAGCTCACAGGCTCTGCAGTTTGGTTCCTGGGCTCTGGGCTCCAACAGCTGGTGTATTGTCTTCTACATCTGGTCACACCTCCCTGTGGTCTGAGTACCTGGGAATAGAATTGTCTGTGGCAGTCTCTCCTGGTAGGTGCTGGCAATAGTATCCAGGCTGTTTGTATCCTGTGTGCCCAGTGCCTGACACAGTAGATGCCCAGTTAAAGTGGTGGGTTGTTTGTTAGTGACTGGGCATCAGTGGAGACAGGCTTTGATAGGCAACACCAGGACCTGCAGGGACTCACTGTTCTGTTGTTTTCTCAGGAACCCTTTGGGGATGTGACAGAGAGGAGGCAGCTCCGGGCCAAGCTGCAGTGTAAAGACTTCCGGTGGTTCCTGGAGACAGTGTACCCAGAGCTGCACGTGCCAGAGGACAGGCCTGGTTTCTTTGGGATGGTGAGCAGGGCGGGTCATGGGCAAGGTGTTCCTAGGCCTCATGTCTGAACTACAGAACCTGGGCAAGAAAAGCCCCTTTGTGGGGACCATGGGCCTCCCCCACTTGTACCCCCTCCCACCTTCTCATCCATCATCCTTCCTTCTCCCTGTGGGTGTCTGGGCCTCGGGGGCAGAATATCAGAGCTGGAAGCCACCTGAAAGTTGGCATATCTGAGCCTCCCATTTTAGGGACAAGGAAACTGAGGTTTACTTGGTGTTTCCACATCTGGTTTTTACCAACACCTTATCCCATTACTTCTGCTCTCAATGGCCTGAGCAGTTAGTACTCCCAACTTAGGGTCCACAAAGGCAGTAGTGGGGGTGGAAGAGTCACTTCTAGTCTTTCAGAAAACCTAAAAGAATTGTTTCTGGAATGAGGAAAAACTAAGGTGTCCAGTGTCTTTTGCTTTTGCCATGAATTACGCTGTCTTAGGTCTCTGCTGTTGTTTTGATCAGAAGTTCTGGTGTTCCACTCTGGAAGTCTTGGAAAATACAAAACAGGATACTAATGTTAAATTCTGTTTTCATTATGAAGATACTGAAACACAGAACCACAGAGAGAATGGTGTGATGAGTCCTGTCCCTGCAATTTGAGAATATTGGAGATTCTACTTCTCTTGCTTTCCCTCTCCCCTGTTCTGCCCTTCGTGCTTTTCTCTTTTGAAGCAACCCCCCAGCATCATATCCTTTCACTCTAGCACTTCCATATGTGTCTTTATACAATGTACACATGCTACAGAACCATAGTCCCTTATCATACCTGATCAGATGGCCACTAATCTGTTGGTACCATTTACTATTCTAATTCATATTCCCTGATTTTTCAGATTTCTCCTTGGGCGGTTTGCTGATTGTAGTGAGGATCCAAGCACAGCCCACGTGTTGTGTTTGGCTGTTGCCTGAGTTTTCTGAGTCTCTTTAATCTAAGTCATCTCTACCCTCTGTCAATAATACTTTTAACTTGTTGAAAAAATCAGGCTCATTTGTGTGTGGAAGATCTTACTGTTAGAATCACTCTGTTTCTTTGCTCTGTAAGTTGCACCTCCCTGCCCCACATTTCTTTACAATGAGAGTGAGACCTAAAGGTTTGATTGGGGTCAAGATCAACCTTGTTGTCAAGAGCAACCTTGTTGTTGTGGGTGGTGTTTTGCATTCATGTAGGACGTATCAGGTGCAGATGAGGTCTGGTCATTTTGCTGTTAGTGGCACGATGCACCAATGGGTTCATAGAGTAACCATCACCTCCACGACCCATTATAAACTCCCCATCAGCCTTCTACCTCATGGTTTTGGTGGCCACTGATGACCATTGTGTAGATCTCAAATGGAATTCTCAAATGGTGATTTTTCTCATTCTTTCATTTCTTCTACACTTATTAGCTGGAACCTTTCTGTAAAAAAGAATGTATCCTCATTAATGAAGATAAATTGGTATTGATGAAATTTGGAATTCACACAGAAGGGGCACAACAAATTCTTAAGCCTGTCTTTTGATCTGCCTATTTTTAGAGCAAGAATCAGTCCTTTAGTTTCCTGTGGTTGTGCCCAGTAGGTTTTTTGTTTGTTGGCACATTTGATTTTTGACTCTTTTTTTCCTTGGGTATCATTGTAAACTAATGGCTGTTTGCTGTGATCTGAATACTCCCCCCCGCCCCCCAATTAATGGGTTGGAAGTTTGATCCCCAAGGCAATGGTGTTGAGAGGTGGGGCCTTTTGGGAAGTGTTTGGGCCGGGATGGCTCTGCCCTCAGGAATGGATAACACTGCTGTAAAGAGTGCTTATGGGGCTGGGTTTGCTCTCTCTGGCCCTTCTGCCTTCTGCCGTGTGAGGACACAGTAAGAAGATCCTCAGCAGATCTTGGACCTCGCAGGGCCCAGAACTGTGAGAAAATAAATTTCTTTGTAAGCTGCACAAAACAGGCTGAGGTCGTGTGTTTGTGCCCAATGCATTCCAGTCAATTCAGTCTGCTGTTTTTTTGTTTTGTTTTGTTTTGTTTTGTTTTAATATTTCTAACATTCAAATGGTCCCATCTTTAGTCAGGGGCAGCCTCTTCAGTTTGGCATCTGTGATCTTTTCCCTCATTACATTGGCATTGACAACTTGCTTAATTCTGGCTGAGTTGTCCCGTGCCCACCCTAAACATTTCCTTCCACTCCTCCCAGAAGCCCTGTCCTTGGGTGGGGAGCAGCACTCAGAGCCCACCACCTGGATGCTGGTTGTACCAAGTGCTGTGGGTTGCCGTGGCCTATAGACCATGCTGTCCTACAGAAAGACTCATATAACGTGAGCCACGCATGTTATTTAAGACTTCTGAATAACCAGATTAAATAAATAGGTAAAGTTCATGTTTAACCTTGTATTCCCAAAGACTTTCATTTTGGCATACAATTAATGTAAAAGTTAATTTATTAAGACATTTAACATTCTTTTTTTCACATTAAATCTTGAAATGGCGTATTTTACCCTTACAGAACATCTCAATTTGCATTAGTCACATTTCAAGTGTCCATTTAACCACATGCAGCCAGTAGCTATCATGCAGAATAGCACAGCACTAAGCTTTTTCAGTAGGCATAGAAAAGACCTATATATTTTTGAGAAAATGACATACGAAATCATGAGCTTACTTTGATATCTGAAATTCAAATGTTGTTGAACTTACTATGCTCTGAAGCCATTTTAAAAATCCTTTTCTCTGTATCTGTCACCAGCTTGACTTAATTAGCTTGATTAATTTCAGTTCAACCCAAGAATAGTCATATTCGCTTGTAATTGCGGTGACTCAGGAGGCTGAGGTAGGAGGATCACAAGTTCAAGGCTAGAGGCAGCCAACGTAGCTTAGCGAGACTGTCTCAAAATAAAAAGTAAAAAATGGGCTACGGGGTGCAGCTCAGTGGTAGAATGCTTGCCAACGCTGCATGAGGCCCTGGGTTCAACCCCCACAGTATTGCAAAAACAAACAGCAAAAACAAAACACACCAAGTCTCAGTTCAGGGCCATAATCCAGATATATTTGGAACAGTGAAGCAATAAGGCTGCCACTGAGAAATAAAGACATGGGAGCTTTCAAGCCAGAGAAAGTTCATCTCATTGGTCCTCAGGTTTATCGTCTTAAAGTGGGGTAAAGGTTTCTGCTTATAGTTCAGGATGGAAAAATACTGTAAAGTCTAGAAAGTGCTACATGAGAAAAAGGGGCTCTTCCTACCAGATCCAGATTTTGAGGCTGGATCTCCTCTCATTCCCTTCGCTGTCCTTCCAAGCCTTATGTAGAATCTGTTGGTTTGTAGAAGTCTATATCAACATGCTGCCTTTGTGTTTTGTTTAGCTTCAGAACAAAGGACTAAAAAAATACTGCTTTGACTATAACCCTCCTGATGAAAACCAAATCGAGGGGCACCAGGTCCTTTTGTACCTCTGTCATGGAATGGGCCAAAACCAGGTAGGTGTGGGCTTCAAAAGAGGGAGATGAGGGTAAAATCTCTGTGCTTTAAAAAAAAACTGAATATTTTAATTTTAGGGGTTAGGGGAGTAGCTTAGTGGCAGAGCACTTACCTAGCCCTTGCAAAGCCCTGGGTTTGATCCCCAGCTCTGCAAAAACATTTTTAAAATTTGATTATTTTTTCATTATAGAACTAATATATGCACATTACAGAACAATTTGGAAATATAAAAAGTAAAAGCAAGGGGTGAATGGCAAGACCCAGAGAGACCACCTTTAAAATTAAGACATATTTTCTTCCCTTCCTTGTTTACCCACAGGCTTTAGGTTATGTGTTTTAAATAGTTGTTATCATAATATCTGGATGTTTTATATCCCATTAACTTTACCCTACGTGTGTTATTAGATGTCTTTTGAGAATATCACTCCCAGTGGCCTCTTACTTTTTGATTGTAGGTCTATAGTACTATTTAGTTAATTGGTTGTCTGCCTTCCTGTTTTTGTAATTGAAAATAACTCTGCCACTAGCATCTTTGGTCAGAAAGAAGGAAGGAAGAAAATAACAAATCTGCATTTTGGATGATTTCCTTAGAATTAATTCTCAAATGGAATTATAGGTTTTGATGCATACTAACACACTGCAAAATGGTGTTGAGAGAAATTGTTTTAGCTGGGGGCCCAGGTGAATTTTTTTAGATTAAATGTTGTTTGTCCAGCTGGGCAGGAGAGGGTCCATCCTGGAAGATCTGTGAACCATAACAGGGGTCCAGGCCCAGGAAAGCAGCAGACCTACCTGGACAGGCCCTCTAAGGATACAAGGGACAGGAGAAGGGTTGATTCTGTACTGTCAAAGTTTTACTGCACTGACACATGGAGACACATGGAGATGAAGGGCTGGAGGGTCAGCAGTTTTCTTCCAGCCTGGATTCACCCCAGTTTCATTTTACCTTAAGCCTCCTTATGGTCATCAATAAGCTTTCATAATTTGGGCCGCTGCAACCTTCAATTACTCAGGCTTTCAAACCCTTCTTAGAGCAGTGATGGTATCTGCATGGTACCCTTAGCTTCACCTGGAAGCTCAGACCTGTTCCACCCTACTGAGCCCTAGCTTCTTGCTTTATCAAAATAAAAATAATAAATCTGGCTGGAAGCGCAGTTTGATGGTAGAGTGCTTGCAAAGTATGCACGAGGCCTTGGGTTCAGCCCCTGGGTACAACAAAAAAACAAAACAAAACAACAACAAAATAAAAAACCAAACAAAACAAAACCTCACAAGAACAACAAAATAGCCACTTGTGCTAGGTGTGGTTGTACACACCTGTAATCCCAGTGAGTTGAGAGGCCAGGGCAGGAGGATCGGGAGTTTGAGGCTAGAGGCAGCCTGTGTAACTTAGCAAGACTCTAACTCAAAAAATGAAAAATGGGCTGAGGGTGTACCCCTGTGGTAGAGCATGTGACAAGTATGTGCAAGGCTCTGGGTTCAACCCCCACCTACCGCCAAAACAAAAAAAATTAGCCACCTGTGTCAGAAGTGATGGGGTGAGTGGATGTCTTGTCAAAATGCAAAAACAAAAAACCTGTAGCTCCCGAGGCCCCATCTCTGACGGAAGGAATTGTTATTCCCAGGGGCCAGTGCTGTAGGTAGTTCCCAGGCACACTAGAGTAGTAAAGCCATTGCCCTAGGAAAGTCAGATCTTCCTGTTAGTAGTTGTGTTGCCTGTTTTGCACAACACTGTATTTTCTAGGCCTTTTTGTGTCCATTTTATTGGGCAGGGGTTGGGACTGAGGAGAAGAGGAGGAAGTAGGTGTTCAAGGTCAGAGATAGCCCTCAAGTTCATTTTCTTTACTGCCCTTCCGTACCTACTGTGTTTGACACAGCAAGTATGAGGTGAGCATGTACCAGCCTTGTCTTCCCTCTAGCACAGGGGTCTCCAACCCCCAGGTCACAGACCAGTACCAGTCTGTGGCCTTTTAGGAACTGGATCACACACTCAGTGAGCAAGGGACGCTTCATCTGTATTTACAGCCGTTCCCCATAGGCTCATATCCCAACTCCTTCCCACCTCACCTCTGCCCCACGAAACCAGTCTTTGTGCCAAAAGGTTGGGGACCACTGATCTTAAAAGGAAGACAGGCAGAAGGAGGGGCACTCTATCACACTTCCCAAGCAGTGCGTTAGAGTTGGCTGAGTGGGACCCCTGCAGCCTGATGAGACAGGCCCCACTCCTGCCACCCCAGGTTCTCATCCAGTGGTTCCTCTTTTTCACATTAGAGGGTAACTGACACAAGTTGGCCACTCTGTTTTTAGTTTTTCGAGTACACATCCCAGAAAGAAATACGATACAACACCCGCCAGCCGGAGGCCTGTATAGCTGTGGAGGCAGGAGCAGATATCCTCGTCATGCATCTCTGCAAAGAGACTGTCCCCGAGGAGCAGAAGTTCATCCTACAGGAGGTCAGTGAGTGTGCAGTCCTCCCTGCCCTCTGTCCCAGGCTCAGGGAGTGTAGACAGCAGACAATGTGGTGTGGTCCATGTAGGTCTTAGGCATGTGGTGTTCAAGTAGTAAAACCATTGTGGTGTATGGGGTGCTCCAGGACACCAGGAACTTCACCGTGACCCTGAGAGGGTGGAAGAGGTGGTGGCTGTGGCAGTCCATGGTGACAGGAGTGCTTGCCTCTTCCCTTTCGGTCTTTTCCTTTACACTGTGATCTGCGGGGGGGTTGTGATGGGCAGCAGGGCTGTCACAAGTGTCTTCAGAGATGAGATGGGGTTAAAGCAAATGAAATGAACAGCCAAATGTCAGGATGTGAAGTTAGACCTTGGTATAAGTCACTGCACTTCTCTCAGCCTCATTTTGACCCACTCTAAAGCAGACATGATAATAGCAGCCTGTCTTAACTCTAGTGAGGACTTGACGTGTGCTCAGAAGTATTCCTTGGAAGTTCTGAGGCCCTGTAGGGATTCATCATTACTCTGGGTGGAGCAGGCTCTCCACATACTGTTACTCACAGGGGCCCCCTGAAGGCACTAGGCCCACCACATGTGCAGTGAGTCCATGATAGGACTTTATAAAGCGCTTGAGGAAATACGTCCAAAGAAAATAACTCAATAGAAAAAATGAGTTGTCTTTCACCTCTCTGGGAAGTTTTAATTCCCAACCCAGCCTCAAGGATGGACAGATTCCTCTATCCTGCTCATAAATGGATTAATTCTAAGTATGATTCAAAGTTGGAACACATTTTACAGTAGAAAAATGTTACAATTAGCAATGGAATTTGCAGTCTGCTGAGAAAAGCCATGCACTATTGTGCTGCCTATTTGATAAAAGAAAATAAAAAGGAAGAATACTTCAGCACATCCTACAAGTCTGTGATACTCTTTTTTTTTTTTTTTGCGGTACTGGGGGTTGAACCCAGGGCCTTGCGCCTGCATGCTCTGCAAGTGCTGCACCACTGAGCTGCACCTCAGCCCATTTTTTTTTACTGTTTTGAGACAGGGTCTCGCTAAGTTACGCAGACTGCCTCTGGTCTCGAACTTGCGATCCTCCGCCTCCGCCTCCTGAGCCGCTGGGATTACAGGCGTGTGCCACCACGCCCGGCCCAAGTCTGTGATACTCTTTAATGCCCTTCCTTTTCCATCTTTCTTCCTTCTGTAAGCCATTGTGAGCCCTCAAGGAGTGGCAATACACACTAGAAACCAAATTGGTTTGCTATATCATTAAAATGTTTACCTTAATTTGGGAATGGCGGCACACATCTATAATCCCAGCTGAGGCAGCATGTTTATGAGTTTGGGGGCCAGCCTGGGCTACATAGCAAGACCATATCTCAAAAACAAATAAAATTTCTTTTTAAATTTTATCTTAAATTTCAGTAACCATTTAAGGAGAAGTAAGTTTATTAGAAGGATAGGCAGAGGAATACTTACTTTTCTTTTAAGTTCCTTTAAAGGCAGCTTAGGGCTGGGATTTAGCTCAGTTAGTAGAGCGCTGCTCTGCAGGCTCTGAGGTCCCAGGTTCTATTCCCAGCACTGCAAAAATGGGAGAAGGATGTGGCAATCCACTCCCAAGGCAATCTGAAAACAGTCAGCCATTAAAAACCCAATGAAGGTCACTATGAATCGGACACGACTTGACGGCACCTAACAACAACAACAAAGGCAACTTAGGAGGCCTTGGAAGAATTTTCCAGGTTAATAGTATCGAGACTTTTTTGCATCTAATTTTGTTTCTGAGGTTTTTCTCCCATGGAATAGGTAGGTTATTCATTCTGCCTGTTTGTTACTCAGCCATGATTAAGTTCATCACAGGCATACAGCTTACCCACAGGGAGGTAGTGGGAAAGATAAACCACAGGGATGGGAGAGAAGCTTCCCAAGCTAGCCCAGGAGGAGTAGGGAGAGGGAGGAGCAGAGCATTAAAGATCTTTGTCCTTTCCGTATGGGAATTGGGCCCTGTGTAGACCCACTGCCTCTCACCCAGACAGGCCAGGTAGGGGACTTGCTGCCTCACCCAGCAGGTCTGTGGCTGAGTTGGCACTGTGGCCAAGTTTCCCCACTCTTTTTAAATAAATAAGAGAGAAAGATATCACCCCAGATAGAATTAGTGGAACTAAGAGAAGTGAAAGAGATAAATAAAGGATCTTTGTTCTGATTTCCCTGAAGGAAACATAAAGGAGTAGGAATGGGCTGGAAGGTCCGACAGATCCCCAGAGCAGCCAGCAGGGGGTGCCATCGGCCCCATGCAGGCGGTCATGGTGCAGCCTGCACTTGCCTGCTGTTCTCCACACATGGCACAGTCCTAAGTTGCCATTTTGCACAGAAGACAGTTGCCCCTCAATAACTATTTTTGAAACAGTAAAAATCACACCCAGAGCTCTTCAGAACCTGTTTTGAATGACCAGTATCTGTTATCATTTGTAGGATGGTTCTTTATTTCATGAACAGTCCAAGAAGTGTGTCCAGGCCTCAAGGAAGGATTTCAGCGACAGTTTCATGCCGCTCTTACGAGAATGCACCAGCTCGGATCATCAGAAATGGTTCTTCAAGGAACACATGTCATAAAGGGTCACTAAACCAAGCAAGGAGAGCTCATCAAGGCTGTGGACTCTGTGCCTAACAGAGACTTAGCAAGCACAGTGACCACAGACCAACACAAACTGGCTGCTCTACTGCTACAAGGAAATCATTTTGCCATTTGTGAATATATCATTAGGTTTAGTAAGAATGTGAATAAGCTTTGTACTGATTTTGAAAACTTTAAAAAATGGTCCCAAATACTCTGTTATCCAAGGGTAATCATAAGGTGTTAACTCTTGGTATTTTAAATTCATATAATATTTTTCTATCAAGATGTATATTCTACAGTTGTGCCTTTTATTCTCACTAGCAAAAAAGATAAGTATTTTATTTTGGTACTTACAAGGATTCCCAGGTGTGAAGATATTTGCAGTGTACTTTGCACAAACTGATAATACCTCAAATGTTGGGCTACGGTTTTCTTAGTGTGGAGAGACAGACACTAGGAACAGTGTATTGATTTCTTTAGGTCATTGAGATGGTCTGCAATTGTTGAATAAAGAATGCTTTTTGCTTATGTGTTGCTGCCTGTCAAAACTCCATGATGTTCATATTGGTCAAAGGGGACTAACCAAAGCTGAAATCTCAAAGAAACAAGGTGATTTACCAAGATAATATAAACTCGAGAGTGGGCTTCTAACAATGCCTATTGGTAGGGTGTTTGGTTGCTTTTAACAATTACCACTGACATTAAAATGTGTTTATGTCATTTAAAATTTTTATCGTACAATAGTGTCAGGGAGAAATTTAATGTTCTATATGAAATTCAGTTTTCAAATTTGTTCATTAATAAAATCTTGCCATTTAAATCAATGTAGACTTTGTGATACAGCGGCTATTGTGGAAGTTTCTCTCAGTAGTTCTGATGTCTGAGTGATCTTGGATCAACTCTGAGATCTTGTCAACTTGAAAAAGTAGTGTTACTGTTGTTTGTTAGGCGCTGATGAGTCAGTATCCGACTCATAGCGACCCTGCATACAACAGGCGAAACACTGTTGTCAGTGCTTCTCTGCTGTTCATAGGGTTTTCAGTGGCTGATTGAGTTTTGGGAGGGGGTTGCCAGGTCCTTCTCCCAAGCCTACAGCACCTGGTGTTCCCAGGCAGTCTCCCATCCAAGTACTAACCAGGCCCGACCCTGCTTAGCTTCCAAGATCTGATGGGATCGGATGGCATAGGGCTACCACTACAGGCTGAAAAAGTAGTATGAATGATTGGAAAAAGTCACCAGTAAGATTGTGGGCTGCAGATCTTTGTTTCTGTGTCAGTTACATGTGAGATAATGAAGACACATGCAGTTGATTAAAAAGCATCACTTTGCCTCTCCAGCTTTTTAATGCAAATTCTCCTCTGGCAGGGATGAGGTTAACCACTATCCAGAAACAACTCCAGCTGGCCTGGCTTGAGTATACCTAATGACTCTTCATACTTTGGTTTGTTATCCATTAGAAGGGGATCTTGAAACCAAACTTGGAGTCCATGTGAGGATTGACCAACACTGAGCAGGTGAGGTCTTGGCTTAGTCTATGCCATGTGGTATGGGCCCATTAAGTGTTAGCATCTATTTTCATAAATACCATGCATAAAACTTGAGGTACAATAAATGTCAATAGGGTTTTTTGAAATAATGTAGGTATTTTATCTTTGTTGGATTAACCAGCTCCTCAATGGCCAGGAGAAAATTAATAAAAATGAAAACTATATTTTGGGTTATGTCACAGAAAATGTTTAAACAAACTGGAGTTGTGAGTGCAGTCCTGGGGTGTGGACTTGGGGGTGTGCAAGTGTGAGCTGGGCAGGCCAGCTGAGGTGGAGCTGTTCAGCACCAAGGACTGGGATGTGTTTGCCTCAAAGTTGGTTTTTCTCTCTCAGGAGAGTGGATGTCAGCTCCAGGCTGGTCCTGCCAATGCGCTACAGGATTCGGTCATGCGCATTCACAGTGTGTCTTTTGTGGTTTACTTCCTTATCCTGCAGGGTGGCCTGATGCCTAAGTATGTGGCCCCCGACCAGGTGTCCCTCTCACAGGAAACTTGTTTCTAACGCAGATGCCTTGTGGTTCTTGTCTGACCCGTGTCCGGTATATTCTGCCAAGATGGCCCCTCCCTAGGAGAGCCTTTACCCAGAAAGAAATTAGCATTAGGTGTGTCAGTCAGGTGTGACCTGGGGAGGCAGCAGAAGAAGCCAGGCAAAATCACAGAAGCAGAATGTTACACACATGTCCCAGAGACGGGGGAGTGGGCCTCCCAGGGCCAGCTAGAGCATGGGGCCATCCAGGACATCCAGGGCGGGGAGCAAGCTGGGGACTGGTGGCCCGAGCCTTCCTTGGTGCCCAGGACGTTGCCCAAGCGAGTTTTCTGCAGGGTTCTAATGGGTGTGCGTAGGACTGCGGGCACAAGTTCTGTGGAGTGACATGTGGTCCCTGTGATATATCTGCATTGTCTGTGCAGGGGATAAGGGACCCATGGGGCATGTCAGGTAGGTTGTCTCAGTGTGTCCCATAGGGAGATGGTTGCCAGGAGGTAGTTGTGTAAGGCAGGTTGAGGGACTGGGAGGAGGTAGAGGATTGGCAATTGTGTGTGGGTTGACCAAGCCCTGCTTCTGATAGGAGTAGGTTAAACCTGTATTTACAGTGGATGCCAAGGCAACAGATAACATAGATTGTCATGTAACTTTCATGATGTTTCTTATAAGACTTCACTCAGATTGCACAATGGCATAAGTATGCCCTCTGTTAATGTCTTAAATTGTATTTTCTAGTTTCATATTTAGCAGTTGCCTTAGGAATTATGGTATGCTTCTTAAATTTTCACAAGCTTCTTCGGCTCAGTATTAATTCCAGTAAAACTTAGCAAATTTGCCCCATTTCCCTTCTCTCCCTCTGTTCTATCTGTATATCTTACAGGCTGAACAATGGAATGGTGTAATTACTGCTTTAAACAGTAAAAGAAGAGTGTACACACACACAGCCTCATACTTACCAACATACGCACCATTTCCCATTCTCCGCTTTGCTCCTGTGAATCCAAGTAACCATTTGGAGTCATCTTCTTTCAGCTTGAAGGACTTTCTTTAGCACTTCTTCTAGGGCAGGTTAGTTTGCAGCAGGTTATTTTTATTTGGGGAAGTTTTTGTTCTGTCTTCAACTTTTGAAAGTTTGGATATAGGATTGTTGCTGGCAGTTTTTTTCTTTTTCTTGCAGCACTGCAAACCTGGTGATTTCAATCTCTCAGGCTCGGCATTGTTTTGAATGAGAACTTGTCTGTTAGTATCATTCCTTCTACATGGTGAATCATTTTTCTCCTGCTGCCTTTTAAGATTTTCAGCTTTTCCTCCAAACCTCACTTTCAGCAGTCATTCTGACCTTTAGCAAATCTTGCCATCTGGAGAGGCTGAGGATTTACTAAACAATTCATTCCTAGTTCATTTTTGTGAAACAGTTTTTCCTTCTACTTATTCCTTCTCTCTACTTCTCCTCTCGCATTTTGCTGTAAGCACCAAGAAAAAATCAGGAAGCACCCTCCAGACCACATGGAACCTCCTTCCCAACATTGCAAAGGTTTATCTCTGACCAGTTCTGCTTTCCTCATAACTGCAGGAGTGAGTGTTGCTAAGTTTCTGCCGGGAGACAGCAAGGATCCCCTTCCTCCAGTTTCCAAAAGCATGTTCCTCACTTCCTCCTGAGCTCTTCCTGGCAACAGCCTCAACATCCATATTTTTTACCAACAGTCTGTTCAAGGAAATATAGGCTCTCGCTGTCAGGCTTCTCAAAATTCCTCCTGCCTCATCCCACAGTGCAGGTGTTTGTTATGGCATTGTCTCACTCCCAGGTACCACAGTCTGTGTTAGTTTTATGTTGCATCTGATAATTCAGAAGCTGAAAAACAATGCCTACTTATTTTCTCACAGTTCGTGCAGTTAAGAAGTCAGGGTGTTTTTGGCTCCCCTGGATTCTCAGCTATGTGTCTCACAGGCTGCAGTCAAGGTGTTGGCTTGCTCTTTCTCATCTGGACTTGGACCATGCTTCTCAGCTCACTGTACACAGAACTCAGATCCTTTGGTTGTAGGACTACTGAGAAGCTCAGCTCCTAGTAGTTATCTGCTGCTGGCTTTGAGGATGTCATAATGTGATGGAGCTGCATGGCTGGGACCTGGAGATGGCCTCAAAGAGCTCAGAGTGGCCAAGTTTAGGTTGAATATCTGGAATCAGAGACTAAAGTGTGATTATTCTATGAGTAGCAACACAGACAGTGCAGGTGCAAAGGAAACTTGGGCTCAGGGATGTCCATCTCTGTCATCCCTACTTACATTCAAGAAGATTCTATTTTGGGATGGGGGCAGGAGAATTGCAGGTTCATGGCCAGAGGCAGCCTGCATAATTTAGCAAGGGCTTGTCTCAAGATAAAAAGGATATAAAAGGGGGCTAGGGATGCGGCTCAGTGGTTGTTGTTGTTGTTAAGTGCTGTCAAGTCATGTCCGACTCATAGTGGCCCTATGTACAATAGAATGAAACACTCCCTGATTCTGTGCCAGGCACATGATCTTTTTAAGTCCATTGTTGCAGGCACTATTTAAATCCATCCAGTTGAGGGTCTTCCTTTTTTTTATTGACCTCCCACTCTCCCAAATATGATGTCCTTCTCCAGAGATTGGTCCTTCCTGACAACATGTGGTAGAGCAATGCATAGGAAGTGCGAGGCCCTGGGTTCAATCCCCTAGTACTGGGGGATAAAAGGTTCTATTTTGAAGACTTATAAAAATTCCCAAGAAGCCGAATATTCATCAGATGGCAAGCATCTTTGGCATCCATTCGGAAGGATTTATTTGATTTATACAGATCAATTCTGGATTTCCTTATGGGCCGAGTATCTGTTAAGCTGGAGTATCCTGCACTCCTGGCTCCCCTACTCCCTCTTGTTAAAGAGCTTTTCACAAAGTGTTGTGCACCGTGGGGAATCACCTGGCACCTTGTTTACAGGCAGATTTGGGTTCAGCCTAGGATGGGGTGTGAGGTTCTGCACGTCTCACAAGGCCTTAGGGGATGCCATTGCTTCTGGTTGGTGGACCATATTTTGAGTAGCAAGACCTTAAAGTGAGATTTAGAGGGAGAGGAGGCGGAGGAGGCTCCCAGCTAGCCTGGCAGGCGTGGTTTCCTGCATGACTCACTAGGTGGTGGTGTCGGCTCAGGAAAGGTGACAGTGCTTCTGTGGCGGCCAAGTCTATTGGTCTAAAAAAGTCCCCCAAGTCGGAGATCCATGAGATGGAGACCTGGAAGGCACCCAGAGATCTCCTGGTGCCAAATGTAGCTGACAGGGAAACTGAGGCCAGGGAAGCGTTTTTCCTGAGATTACACAGCAAGCTGGGGACAGCATTCTCTTTGGCAGTACTAATCATCCCATTTAGTAGTCAGCATTCGGATATTAGCCTGGGTTTGTTGTTTTTCCTAAAATGTTGAAATGGCACTCCTCCACTTTTTAAACTGTACCTTCAAAAATTGCCCTCGCTATCTTATAAAGTTGAGTTAGTTTCCAATGTTGATAAAAAATATTTTAAAGACTTGCCACATGGCCTGATATATATTCTAGCCACCATATTTATTTAATGAGCGGAGTTGGAAATACTGGTCTCTGTCTCAGAATGTTTGTGAGATTTATTATTCTAGACGCCACATTTCTCACCTTTATACGCAACTTCAGAGTCTTTCTTCTTACAGGTTGCATTTCATCTGATCCTGTGAGGTTGATTGGGTGAGGATTGTTGCCTCTTGTCTGAAGTTGCTGCTCCTAAAAATAATAATCATGATGATAATAGTAATAATAATACCATGCATTTCATACAAATGAGCTAACTTAATTGTCAGAATATCTAGTGAGGCATTACTCCAGATAAACCACAGATCCCTGTTTTAGGTGAAGATGTTGGGGCTCCATGAGGGCAGGGAGCTGGTCTAAGGCCACACGAGCACTGCTGGTCTTACTCCAGAGCCCAGTTGTCACTGCTTGGCCCTGCCTCCAGAGGGAAAGAGAGGCTGAATGAGTCTGTCCTGCTTGGAGGGTGCAGGGGGTGATGGCTGATTTGCATCTCCAGGCAAGCGCACTTCTTTGGAATGTGCCGAGTCAGAGAGGAAAGCCACCTTGGACGGTGCTCCACACGCAGAGCCATTTTGGGGCCAGCCCTGCTCCTTGCCGTGCGGCAGCCCTGGCAGACTCCATTCATCACCACTCCCATACTCTGCCCTCTTTCTCTTTAAAACAGGGTGCGGTGGGGGGAGATAGTTCTTCAGTTTCATCTTTTGAGATTCTTGCTGCATTGCCAGAGGTCCACAGTCCAAGTGAAATCAGCTGCCATTGCTCTGTCCAGTCCTTCTCCATCTTAACTCAATACCCATGGGACAGAGGGTTCTGTCCCAACTGCTGAGTCATGAACCTTCTGCGTGCGAATCATCTCGAGCCTTCTTTTTTACAAGGCAGGGGTCAGTGGGAGAAATTGCTCATGAAATTGGGGAGAGAGTTATTTCAGCATCCTGTAAAGAAATTGCCAGATGGGTGTGCCCCCTGGGCAGCTCTGGTTGTTAACTCAAGAGGGATTGCAGAGCAGCACTGGGTTATAGACTTTGCAGCAATTTAAGAAATCAAGTGCTCACCCTGCACCCCCAGTGTGGGAATTCCTCTTCCATGTCCCCGGCACGTGGTCAGCTGACCCTTCGCTTGCCCACTGCCTGTGAGGGGAAGTCCTCACTTGACACGCCACCCCATCTGTTCTTGGGTGGCTTCCTGATGACATTGAGATGGTCCTCACTGTGGCTTCCTTTATTGCTCTGGAGCTCCTCAGAGGCCACCCAGTGTGTCTGCTCTCTTGGTCCCAGGACAGCCCCTCAGAGAGGACATGTCCTTGAATCTCCTCGGCTGGCCAGCCCTAGCTTCCTCAGACCATCCTAGTGTGGGTGGTTTTCACAGGGCTGTGGGAGAGAGTAAAGGCAGATGTTTGCATTAAATCTGCTGCATTGCCCCAGAGGTCAGGCCTCTATACCCGTGCATAGAGGTCCAGGCCAGCTCCAGCTGACCACAAAGCTCTGAGGGTGATCAAAATGACCTTGATAGGCTATGGGAAGGGGCAGAGTGCACGTAGGTGATGCAAGAACAGACAGCTGGTGGTAACAGGCAGCACAACCCTTACTTTTCCCTAGTAGTTTAAGATTGAAAAACCCCAAGAAAGAGGGTTTAATCTGTCCTTTGGCATACAAAGCTAGATCCAGGAAGAAGTAGCTGGAAGAGTTGAGAGTAGGGCTCTCCAGTGACCCCAGTATGGGGGTGAGGAGGGATGGGACAGGGGGCTGTTTATTTTACTATAATCCTTGAGAACACCTCAGGCTTTTAAGCTAAGCGTATGTGTCCTTTTGATAAAATATTACCATAAGAAATGTCCCCAAGTGGATTCTGACTCCACATTCTCATTAGTAGGGACACAAGGTCAGAGGTTTGACTTTTTTGTTTGGCATGTAAGATTGAAAAGAAGCCCACATTCACAGTGGCTCGGACCTGTATATAATGTAACCTGGATGTCAATTCTCTTTGGTTGCTTGGACTTGAGGCAAGTCCCTTAACCTCTGAGCCACTATTTCCTCCACTGTAGATGGGGGTTTGGGGTCCCTACCTCTGAGGGGTGGTGAGCATTACATGAGATGAGTGGGAACACGGAGTTCCCCTACACAACAGGCTTGATGCTCAGGGAGCACTCATTGAGGTGGGGAGCACTGGCTGAGCAGACAGCCTCCAAGTGGGTCCATCTTGGAGGGAGCTTGGGGATCCGAGCAGCGGCAGGAGAGACGAGGAGAATTTCCGCCACTCTTCATGAACATCCTGTGCTGTTCACCACCGCAGAGCCAAGGAGCAGAGGTTCCTGGAGGTTGCCAAGTCTCCTTCCCTCTCCCTCTCCCTCACAGTGACTTTAACTCTCTGGGAAAGATTTGAACCCAATTGCTGCGGGGAGTTGGGGACACCACTCCCCTGACCCCAGAGAACACCAGAAGGAGCCAGTTCATCCTTTGTGTCTGCAGACAGGAGTGTGAATCTCTGAAATCCTTGCCTGCTAGGGATCTGGAAGAGTTGGGGAGCTCGTCCTGAGGTGGACTGGGCTTAGCCCACAGCTTTTGGAACCAGAAGCTGAAGGGGAATAAAACTGGCTTTTCTGGGTCAGATTCTGGACAATTCTGGGAACTTGTCTGCAGAACAAATTGATTTATGGGGACCCAGCTGTGAGGAACTGTAGAAAACAGGGATCAGAGGAGATATGCTCCAGATGTGGCCTCATTAAAAGCAGGGATGGAACAATAGGGTCCAAAGGCTTGCTAGGTCTGTTGGGCTTTGGAGACTCTGAGGCCAGGGAGGAAGGACACCAGGGCCCTGTGGCATCAGGCTGCTACAGCTGAGCTGGGAAGCAGCTGTGATACCACTGTCCAACTCCAGCCACTACAGAGGGAACTTGGAGGCCCAGAGAGGGAAGGGGCTGGCCCAGGATCACACAGCAAATATATTCCAACTTCTGCTGCCGGGTCTAATGTCTGCGTCCACCACCCACCCTGATTCTCACTCCAAGAGTCTGCCTTTTAGAATCAAGCTCAAGGCTGTCTTTAATTAAAAGTCAGGCAGACTTAGCTCCACCTCCTTCTGGTGATGAGGAACGAGGCCAGACCACAGTGCTGTTGCCCAGAGTGGGAGCCCCTCCAGCCCAAAGGCTGGGGTGAAAGCTCCCTGCCTGCCACTCAGGCTCCCCAGACCCTTGGTGACGCTTTTGGAAGGGGACTCCCTCCATGGTCCTTCGTCAGGGGTTCTGCTCTCTGTCCTCTGAGAGTGAGGGCAGGTGGCCTAGGAGAGAGCACAGGGACACCAGCGCACACTCCTGCTATATTGCCTGCAATGGAATGGATTTCAATTGGAGGCTGGGAAACTAGACTCACATTTGGTAGACTCTGAAATCCAGTCTGACTTCCCATTCTTACTATTGTATTCTGTGGGTGTGTGTAGTGGGGGTTAACATGATTTTTCTCAAATTAGTAAAATATATGTATGTATGTGTATACACACACAAAACAAAAACAAACAAAAAAAAAAAAACAAAAAAAACACCCCACTGTGGTGCCCAATCCCGTCAGATCGCGGAAGCTATGCAGGGTCAGGCCTGGTTAGTACTTGGATGGGAGACCGCCTGGGAACACCAGGTGCTGTAGGCTTGGGAGAAGGACCCAGCAACCCACTCCCAAAAATCTACTAGCCATTGAAAACCCTATGGATAGCAGTGAAGAACTGACAACAGTGTTTTCACCTGTTGTATGTAGGGTCTCTATGAGTCAGACTCCAACTTGATGGCATCTAACAACAACAACAGCTGTGTGTGTGTGTGGGGGTCCCTATAGTCCTGTCCCTTGGGGAAATGCAGAGTGAGGCTCTGTCCTAACAGGGGTCATGAAGTCAGCTTGCACCCAGATTCTTCTCCCCTCTGAGGGAAAAATTCCACTTTGCTTGAAATGCCAAGGTTGATAACAACTATTATGATGATTACTACTTACCATGTATGTACTACTTATAAGACACTGGGCAGATTCTTGCACATTACCTTGTTAAATCTTCACAATGAACTTCTGAAGGAGGTATTTTCTAGCTATAGATTTTCGGGGGAAGAAACTGAGACTTAGCAAGAACGAATCCCATTGGGGATGATGGGAACTGAGTTCAGGAAGATTATGGCTTCCTTTAATCGGGCCACTTTATTAATGCAGCCAGAGGACACGGTGGCTTGCATGACAGCTTTATCAAAACTGCCTCTCAAATGCTATACTTGGAAAGCAAACCTTTACACACACACCTGACAGATTCATCTCATTTATTCTGGATCGCAACTACCTTTTTTACCTTATGAAACTATCTCTAAGGCAGCATGACTCATGTAGAATTCCTGGAAACTGTAATATAAAAACCTCTGGTACAACACCTGCCACATAAGACCCACTCAGTACCTGGCTGCTATTATTATATAAGGTGGGTAACACTGCTTGGTCCCCTGATTTGCCTGTGCCTCTCCCAAAACACAGTAAAACAATGTGCTAAAAGTAGCATTGCACTAAGGTAGGGTATCTCTGAGCAGCTTCCAGAAGCATCCTTCCTCCAGCTATTGGCAGAAGCAAGAAACCAAAAAGATTCTTCCTTGAGTTTGGGCCCATCTTGCCCCTGATCTTGCTGGTAGGCTAGGTGAGTCTGTCTTTGGAGAGAAGACCCTGCCTCCTGACCCTGTGTATCCATACCCATGACATGGCAGCTGGCTTTGTTGCTTCTCCGGCTGCTGATTTCTCCCCCACATCACCCAGAAGAGACCTTCCTTTCGGTGGGGTGGAGCTGTTGAAGTGGACTTTAAAATATGGGTTGTATTTTCATTTTTGGTCGTTTGCTAAATTTGGTCATAATCATGTCTTCTGGTTCTAAAATGAGAGAAAGGAAGCAGCTGCCCTCCAGGAAGCTTCTAGAAAGGGCCAGGGAAGAAAGTAGGCCGTCACACTGTTCTGCTGATTTCTGCTTCCTTCCTGAGCACACTGAGGCCAACCCTGGGCAGTGGATGCAGACAGGCATGGTCCTGGAGGAGCCCCCATGGGCTCCCTGCCCGGAAACTTGGTGTGGGGCAGAGTGTCGCCAGCCTGTGACCACTTGCCTCGGTGTGCCAGAAAAGTGGGAATGCCCTGTAGGAATGCACAGTGCACACTGTCCCCATCCTGGGGAGTGAGACCCACTCTGTCCCACCAATTATGGTTCCAGGTGGACACAGCAAGGTGGGAGGAGGAGCCTGGAGAAGGGAGCCATCCCACCGTCACCATAAGAGGGGTGGTGTGCCATCTTGGAAGGCCAAGCAGGATGTGGACAGGGGCCTGGAGGAGCTGAGGTTTCATGGGGAGGCAGGGAGGAGAGACAGTCTTGCAGTGAAGACTGGGCTGCAGCTGGCCATGGAGCTGTTTCCTCCATTGCGTCACCCTTCCTCGAGCAACCATTCCCCGGGTGAGTGGCAGGAGGCTGGGATTCTATCACACTGTGTGGTTTGGCTTCTGTCCCCAACCCCGAGCTGAACCTTCCCTGGCAAGGCCAAAGACCTCTCCTTTGCTAAATCCGTTAAAAAGCATTCTTCTGCATGTTCCTGCACCTCCCTGCTGCATTCAACTGGGTCTGTCCCTGTCCCTGTTGAAATTCCATCCCCTCAGGGGCACCACCTCCAGGCCCCCCTCCTCACTCACTTCTGTGGGTTTCCTCACTAGCATTCTTGAGCCACATTTTCCCAGGATTGGGTTGGAGTCTCTTGGGATCTTCACATTCTAGCTGGGTGGCTGCTAATGCAGGTGTGGCTTGAGACCAGCAGTTCCCTGTGCCTGTCAGGTAGGAATACATTCCGCTGCTTCAAGTATTACACACGCAAAAGGCAGTGGGTGAGTCAAATGGGAGTCCCTCCCTGCCACAGGTAAGAGGAGGTTACCCAACTCTACGCCCAACACCAGCAGGTAAGGACTCAAACTCCGTCAGTGGGGGAGAGAGGAAGGATGCAGGCCAAGTGCATGCCCAGCATTAGTGGGTACACATTCACGCTCCCGCCACAATGGGGGAGGTGGAGCATATGGAGGTGTTGAGTATTTACCCAGGTTAACACGAGCTCAGCCCTGAGTCAGTTGCCCCTAAGCTGCAAAGGAGGCTGAGAAGTGTGGTTTTTCTAGCTGGCATCTTGCCATTCTGAACAAACGCATGGCACTGGTAGGAAGAAGGGGAGAGTGGATATTGGGTAGCATGCTTTGGCAGAACCTTATTTATTTTTTGCGGTACTGGGGGTTGAACCCAGGGCCTCACACTTGCATGCTTTGCAAGTGCTGTGCCATTGAGCTGCATTCCCAGTCCATTTTTTTACTTTCTGAAACAGGGTCTTGCTAAATTACACAGATTGCCTCTGGTCTTGAACTTGCGATCCTCCTGCCCCTGCCTCCCAAGTTGCAGGGATTACAGATGCACATTATGGCACCCGGCAGTATGACTTCTTTAATAGTCACAACCTAGGAACTGCCAAGTAAAAGACAATGAAGAAAGATCCTACCCTGGCCTACAGTAACACTGGACATGTTTATCACCCTTGTGAAGTCACCAGGATGCAGACTGACAATGTCACATCTTGGGTATACAGGAGACTTCCATGGTCCCCTGGGCCTGTTTCTCTGACTACATTTTATAGCTTTTCCAAGTAGGAAGGTTGTAACTCCCACTGCATGGTGGGCATGGGGAGAAGATAACTAGGAGAGGTGAGAAGGGTCACCAGTGTCATCCCCACCCTCAGCTTCTTGTCCTTCTGTCTCCCAGGGAGGTACTGGCCTATGTGATCCCCAGCATCCATTCAGCAGCTCTGAAGGACCTTGGCAAGTCACATGCCCTGGTCCTAAGGCCTGGCATGGATCTCTTTCATTTATAGGATCAATGACTAAATCACTATCAACCATACAGTATTCAGATCCTGATAGCAGGTAACAGAGAGGAAGGTGCAAAAGAATCTAAGACCGGAAGAGAGAGAGGGTGCTAGAAGATGGCCTGGGGCGTTGCTCCCTTTGGATCTCAGGGGCTGGTCCACCGCCTCACACTAAAGAGCTAGAGAAGGGGAAAGGGACTTTCCTAGGTCAGACTTGCTGTTTCTGCTGCAGGGAGTCCAGGATGGGTCCCAAAGTTCATGTCATTCATTCGCCCCACACCCCCTGTGCCTCTCCCTTAATGCCTATACACAGACCCTTCCAGATCTCTCTCCAGCCAGGGTCCCTCCCTGCACTGCTGCCTGCTGGTTATCTCCCTCTCCTTGGTCCACGGATCTTGCTAGCATGGTATATTTGAATCTGAACCCACCATTTTATCCTCCCCAAACCTCCTGTGCTTCTTTCCCTGCTGTCACCAAAGCTCAAGAGATGTGGTTTGGCTCAGGCATCTATTTCCCTCTATCCTGGCAAGAGCCCAGTGTTTCTTGGAGATTCATCTCCTCCTTTTTCAGTCTCTGTGGTCTCTATGGCTCCACCAAAGCTCAAGGGGTGGAGTTCATGGATTAGGCCTAAATCAGCACAAGCATAGCGATTGGCTCAGCGTGAGTGTGTGACCTGAGCTGATCCAATGGGAGTGAAGCTCAGAACTTTCATGCGTAGTCTCAAGCTCTTGCTTGTTTTTCTTGGATCTAAACCTGGAAGGATGTGGCTCAGAGAGATGCCATCAGCCACACGGAGATGATCCTGTGAAGAATGGCATCTGTAGAGAGCGCCAGAACTGAGAGATGGAGAGAGAACACACTGGTGATATGGTTTGAGCCCCTGGATCCAGTTGTACCTGAAGATCACTTTTATCTACTCTCACTATTCAATCATATGAACAAGCATTATCCCTGTTTCCTTTTATTAGAGGTCAGTTTGATTAGGTTTTTAGGTACTTGCAACTAATAGTAATCTGCTATTCCTATGTCACTGAATAGCAGTACCATCGAGTTAGAAGCCTGAGGCTCAGCTTTCAACTCACTCCCCACACCCAAGGAATTTTGAACTGTTGCCCCTCTTCCCATTGCATCCCAGGCCTCAGCCTCACCCCTAGCTTGCTGACCTAGCCTGTGGTATTTAGCTGTGGCCAGGCAGGAGGCTCTAGGGTTGGGAAGGGAGCCCAGGTCCTGTGGCCCCTTCTACCTGGAGTCTCGGGGTCCCAGCTGCCTTCTCAGGCCTGCCTGACCCTTGAGTGTGATGGGCCTGGCCCACATGAGCAAGCCTGTGCCACTCTCAGAGGCACTGTAGTGAGGGACAGCACCAAGAAGGAGGAAAGAGCTCCAGACATGGGCTCTGCTAACCTTGGGACCTCACGCCTACCCTGTCTGGGCTGCAGGCAACTAAAGGCAGCTGACTTTACCTCTTTTGCCTCCATTCCTCTTCCCCTGCTCCTCTGAGTTACCTCTGCCACCCTTGGGCCGGGCAGTGCTAATGCCAGCCTAGCCCAGGAGTGGATATGCAACTCAGGTCCCTCTAGTGCCACCACAGGGGAAAGCTCAGGGCTGGGCCCTTGATCCAAGAGAATCTAATGACCCTCAATTCCTGAAGTGTTGCTGAAAAGACTGAGATTGTGAGCTATAAGGGTGGCAGAAGCGTGGACCTTTTCATGGGGTCACTTCATGAAGAGGCGATGTCTTGCCTCAGCATGAAGCCAGCAGAGGGAAGTAGAAATAAAAAAGATACTGAGCCCTTTGATGGGAATCCTAGATCCATCTGAGCCTGAAGCCCTTGATTTCTATTGTTGTTAGGTGCCCTCGAGTCGGTGTCTGACTTACCGAACCCTATGCACAACAGGTGAAACACTATTGTCAGTGCTTCTCTGCTATTCATTGGGTTTTCAATGGCTGATTGTTTGGGGGGAGTGGATTGCTAGGTCCTTCTCCCAATCCTGCAGCACCTGGTGTTCCCAGGCTGTCTCCCATCCAAATATTAACCAGGCCCTACCCTGCTTAGCTTCTGAGATCTGACAGGATCAGAGGCTACAGTGGTACGGCTGAAGGCTTGACTTCTTCTATGCATCAATAAGTTCCATTTTTAGTTAATCCAGTCTGAATTTGTTTTTTGTCATTAGGAGTCAGAAGAATGTTTCTTGGAATGTGTGGTTAGAGGTTAAAAAAAACTTATCTACCCACACATGTACCCCATAGGAACCATAGGTTCCCACTGACTCTGGATCTGGGAAATCTCACTCCATAGCATGGTGGGAGTGGTGAATACCGGAAGATCTGGAAGCATGAGTCACTGACGAGCATCCTGACCTCCCTCCACAGAGCTCCTCCTAGTCTAAAAGGCCTTTCACACATTCCATCCCTTGTCCTTTGGTCCATATGACAACCTTCCAAGGCAGACAGGTAAGGGACTGTCTCTGGTCAACAGAATGGGAAACAGACTCCAAGAGAGGAAATGATTTGCTCCAAGTCACCCAGCCAGTAGGTGGCAGAGTTGGGATTAACCCTCACAGGGGTCTAACTCTCAATCCAAACCCTCCCTCTCTATCCCAGAGCAGCTGTACCCTGTTCAGTTTACACCCTGGGTGTAAGAAAAGTCCTCAACATGAGGAAAGATAGAAAGGGAAAATTGGGGGACATGGGAAGAGAAAGAGCTTTCACCCCAGGATCTGGAGAGAATCTTACCAGCTAAGAATCAAGAACTTTGACACAACTACCAAGAAGACTGCTGTGAGCACTGCCTGCAGAGGGATATTATTTTTGAGAGACATTTTAAAAAGTAAAAATGTTAAAACAGCAATAAGCTATGCTTAGGGTCAAAATACCTGAGACCCCTGAGTTTAACCTAATCTCAAAGGGGATTAGGGGCCATGCTTATGCCCAGACAACCCCCTTGTGACACCTTTCTGTAAACCCACCTTCGTGATAGATCCCTAAACCTACCTTGTAAAGCGAAGTGTTCTACTATTGACATCTGGAAATTCTTAATGCTTTAAAAAAAAGGGCCCCCAATTTTCATTCTTCACCAAGCTCCAAAAGTTATGCAGATGGTCTTGGTCTTAGTCTCCCCATCCATGTCAAGAGGTGATGGACTGAAGGATCAAGGAACTAGGAGGTGACCTCTGCTGTCTGCAGAAACAGGAGGTCCTTCCACAGGGCTGTTCTGGGCCTGCATGGGGTTATGTCCTCTCAGAAGCTCCCCTAGAAGTGCCTAATGCTGCTGCCTGCATCTGTCCTCTAGCCACAGCAGCCCCTGTCCTGGGGTGAGGGTGGATCTGTGGATCTGTGACCTGCACCCAAGACTCGGTGGTCCCTGAGCTTTCCCTGGCCATTCTGCATCTGGTGCCTGCTACTCAAAGTGTGGCCATGGAGTGGCAGCCTGAGCATCCCTGGCTGGGAGGCTCTTAGAAATACAAACTCTCAGGCCTGCCCGGACAGCCTGAACCAGGGTCCATATTTTAATATGAAGTCTGAGACACTCTACTTATGGCTCCTCAAGGTCATTCCTATGCCTCTGGACTGGGGCAGAATAGCACTGAGGTGACAATGAGAACACAGAGCTGGACAAGTCCTGAGGCTGCCATGACCCAGTGACTTAAGCAACAGAAATGGGATTTTTGCAGTTCTGGAGGCTGGAGGTCCAAGATCAAGGTCACAATAGGGTTGGTTTCCTCTGAGGCCTCCCTTAGTGGCTTGCAGATGGCCGCCTTCCATCTCTGTGTCCACTTGGCCTTCACTCTGTGCTTCTTGGTGTCCTACAGGTGTGCTTATGAGGGCTCCTGTCAGGATGGATTAGGCCCCCCAGTGAATTCACTTAACATTTGTGACCACTGTAAAGGAAGGTCTCACCTCCAATGCGGTCACATTCCAAGATTCTGGGGCTAGGACATCAATATATGATCTGGGGGGCCGTGATTCCCCAGGATGTATCCAGGAGGTGGCGGGAGCAGGAGGTGGCGAGCACCTGCTGTGTGCCAGGCCTGTGGTGCTCTGCATATTTTTTGTCAACCCCTAAACAACACTGACAGGAGGTGAGCTATAAACACGGTCAAGTTCCCTTCATGTGTCCATACTGGGCCAGCTGTGTACACAGGGCCACTTCACTGAGTCCCCATGAAATGTCTCATGCTCACAGGCATGGAAATGGAGGCCCAAGGAGAAGAAAAGATGTTCTCAGGGTCACTCAGGGCTGAGACAAGGCTCAGGAGTCTTCTGTCCTCATTTATCTCTCCCTCTCCACCCCTGCACTGCTCCTTGGATATGGCCTGTGTACAAGTCCCTCTACCTGACATCACAGGCAAGGGAGGCTCTCTAATTGTACAAGATAAAAGACAGTGAGCAACATACAAAGACGCCTGCTGCCGTGGCCTCCCGGGTTTCTATTTCTCTGTGTTCCCATTAGGGGAGGAGCCACAATGCAGCACTCTGGGTGCAGCCTGGCGAGCTTTGGGAAAGCAGACCATTCACCCCATTTATTTTGGGTGTCAGTCTCCATCAGCGTAGCTCTGGGGATGCTCATGTAACACAGAAATTCCACTGGGCTGAGGTCAACTCAGAGTCCCAGATCTTCTTCCTATAATCAGCTGCCCTGTCATATCCTCCTTTTCCTCTTCCTACTATTTGTGGGGTTTTAAACTTAGGTCCCAGATTAGACCCAACATTTGGGTTTCTATTACATTCTTTCACTGCTTATAGTACCTTTGGTGAAGGCGTTTCTATCTGAGCCTTGGTTTCCCCATGTTTGTTGGGATAGTCAAAAATATAATGAAAAGCTAGGGGCTTTGTACAAAACTGTTTCTGTTCACCGTCATTTTGGAAATGATTTCTGGTTGTTTCTAAAATCCACATCCCTCCTTCTACATGGAAATAGAGCTTCCACGTTGGCCCATAGGTGCTCAAGACCGAAATTCCAAGCCTGCGTTGCATAGGCATGGGAGATGAGAGGAGGTAATGCACACATACTCCTGGATTTGTAATATGGTTACATCTTGATAAGCTCATTGTATGTTGAAAGTATTGCTAAGTTGAAAAAGCATTTAATACACTACCAAACATAGTCAGCCTTGCTGACTTCAACACACCTTAGTCTACAGATTGACAATACCATCTAAAAAAGCCCATTGTGCAATGAAGTGCTGACTGTCTCATGCCATTTGTTGAAAGCAAATAACAGAATGGCTGGGTGGGTACTTTCACTCTCACACCATTGTAAAACTGAACCATTGTAAGTCAGGACCATCTGTATTCACGTTCCAGTCATGGCTCTGAAGGGAGCTGTGTGCCCTGCCTTGCCCTGTGTCCTTCCATGGCTGGAAGGGACATGGTGGGTGAATACAGCAGCCCTGCATGGCAGAGCAACAAGCCAGATGGGGCCTGAGCCCCTAGTGACTTCAGCCCCTCCCCACTTGGTATGATATTTATGGGCTCAAGCCACAATTGCTTGTATTGCTCGGCTCATCCTTACGGTCACCTAATCAATGATTTCCTTCAGGAGGATCAGCTCAAAGAGGCAGGTACAAGCTCAAATCAGTACAAAGGAGTAGAAGAATTTGCAAATACCCCCAAAGAAACAAATGTTTTCTCTTTTTTCCTTGTTTGTACTTCGCTTCTCTTCCTTCATTTCTCCCCTCTCCTCCCATCTAATCCTTGAATATTTATTGGCTTCGTCTTCTGCACCAGGCCTTCAGCCTGGCAGTATGCATTCTGAGATAATTAAAGCATGGTATCTGCTAAAAGCTCATGTGTGTGTGTTTGAGAGAGAGAGAGAGAGAGAGAGAGAGAGAGAGAGAGAGGACATAGTAAGTAAGTGCCGGTTGCTGTAGTACGAGCCTATAATCCCAGCAATTTGGGAGGTCAAGAAGGGAGGATTGCAATGTCAAGGCCAGAGGTAGTCTGCATAACTTAGTGAGACTGTCTCTCAAGGTAAGAAACAGAAAATGGCTGGGAGTACAGCTCAGTGGTAGACCATGTGTAAAGCAAGTGTGAGACCTTGGGTTCAACCCCCCAGTACTGGGAAAATACTAGAGAGAGAGAGAGAGAGACAGACAGACAGACAGACAGACAGACAGACAGACAGACACAGACAAATAATGATTAACTGCTGTTGAGTCCAGGTTACAAGACCCCCTCGCCAGTATTGGCAGGCTGATGGGTGAACCCAAAGGGGCAGCCACTACCATTATTTGGGAAGCTGGGAGGAGGGACCCCAGGGGCTACAGCTTGAGTTGGTCCAAGAGGGTTGGGTAGAGGTTTTTTACAAAGAGATGGAAGAAAGGGCAGTCCAAGCAGAGAAAGCTGCTTGTGTAGAGGCTCAGAAGCGCACAAGAGTGCAGAGGGTGGTGAATTCCTGGGTCAGCATGGTGGGGATCTGGATGGGGACCCGGATGGGGGCGAAGGGTATAAGGCAGGGCCAGTCAGGGCTCGCTTTGCTGCAAAGGGCCCTGCCAGGATTGCCTTCCTCCTGAGGAGGGCTGAGCGAGGCAGAAACAACTGCTTTGCAAACAACACCTCCTGTATTTATTTCCTCTGTTTTCCTCACATCTCTCATCTTCTCCCTTGAATGAGCCGCGTCCTGGTTTCACTTAACTTCCACAGGAAACTGGCAAGAACAACATCCGTCTAAATTCCCCCTAAATTGCTCCAGATTTCCAGGGTCAGAGGGTGGCCCCTGAGAGGCAGGGTCTGCATGGGGTTGGAGGCAATGACCCCAGGACTGGGGCTTATGCCGAGCCCTGTGGGGCAGCAGGGTCCTGCCTCCAGCTCCCTGTCAGACACAGATGGTCAGCAAGACTTTACTGGAGCAGAGCACAATCTCCGGCCGAGGTGGCCCCTGCGGAGAGCTCAGCTTGTTCCCACGGGCTCCTGCCCAGTGCTCAGTGTTCCTGAGCGTCATGTTCCTGGGGGAGAGGGCGGCCAGGCCAGGGCTCCGAGTCCTCCAGCAGCTTCTCCTGCCCGGCAAGGCTGCTCTCCTCAAATGGCTTCGGGACACTGGCCTCCCAGCCATCATGATGCTGTCGTCTGTTTAGGGGACACATTCTTTTCTGCTACCCACCGGAGGCAGCTTGGAGCTGATCTAGGGATGAAGTTCCAATCCTTGAGGATGTGGCTCCCTCTCTCTGCGCCTCAGTTTCCTCATCTGCAAAGCACAGAGTGCTGGCTGACATGCCTCTAAGGCAGTGCATGGATAGGTATAGATGTGGGGTTGTGCAAATGGACAGAGCCCTCCTGGTGTCCCTTGGTGGCCATGCAGTCCTTGACTTCACTGGCACTACCTCATGTACAGATGACGGTAAGTGGCCAGGTCACATCATTCGTCATGGGCTGGGTGATGATGCCAGGGCCCCCACCCTCCACAGGGGTGCTGAGGAAAAGGGCCTTACTCCTTGCCCTAGGGCAAAACAGTTTTAAGTTTATGCCTGTGGGAGCTAAGCAGCGTCAGTGCAAAGGATCCAACTTCTACCATGTGCCCCCTGCCCAGCCCCTGCCCCAAGTTTCAATAGAGCAATGGAACATTCTTCTAAAGCATGACTGTGATTTCTTAGTGTGTCCTCCTGGGCCCTGGGATCCTGACCACCCCTCTCACCAGGCTCCACCCTCTCCTACACTCTGGCCCTTTCCAGACTTTCAACAGTCCCAGCCTCCACCCAGAGTGATGAAGGGCTGCTGCAGGTGGGAGGTGGGGTGGAGTTTCCAGAGTCTTCCTCTGCTTCCAAGTTCTCCAACCACGCAAAGCTAGTGCTGTTGGTGCATGGTGTCCAGCTGCCAGGTCCCCCTTTGGAGATGTCAGGCACCTCCCAAGGGTAATCCAATCCCCTGGGCCTGGAACACTCCCTTCCTCCAGCGCTCTGCTGCTGCCTCCCCTCTTTCCCTGCTGAGCATCTCTGAGCACCCTTGCCACTTGCTTTCTCAGATGGCATTTTGTTGGCCCCAGCTCTCGTCTCTCACAGCAACTGCTGCTGCTTTTCAGAGAGCTCATCGTGTTTGTAATTACATGTGCATCTTGTACTCACCCATTTGACGTCTGATTCTTGTGCGTTATAAATATGTGGAGGGCAGAGGTTGAGCTGGCCTTGCCTTGTTCCCATTGCCCTGTGTGGTGCCTGGGAATGAGTTTGGCCTCAAAAGGTAGTTACTGATTAGGTGAGAGAATGAATCATGAAGAGAATCTAGAATTTGGTGGCAAAATGATCACAACAGGGAGGCAAGTCATGACGAAGCCTGTGTGGGACTCATGGACTTTGGCGCCAACATCGTGGGTACAGGTCCTGCCCTGACATGTGGGGCTCTGGGAGGACAAGGCATTTTCCCCATGGCCCAGGAGGACAGTTCTCAGAAGGAGGAAAGTTTTGAAGTTGAATTGTTTCTGAGAAGCTGAGGAAGAGGAGGAGGAAGATATTGTGTTGGACTCAGCCACGGGAGGGCCTGGTGACCTTGACAGAGCAGTTTCCAAGGACTGGGTAGGGGAAACCAGGCCACAAGGGAGGCAGTGGGAGTCCAGGAAGTGGGGCTGGTGAGTCTGATGACTATTTCTAGACACCAGACAAGGAATGGGAGGGAAGATGACATGAGTTGCTTCTCACCATGCAGGATCACATCAAAATTAATTTGGAAAAATTTCTAAAATGATTCATCTACTAGATGGCTAGTAAAATAAGAAGCCTCAACCCCTTGTCCTACTTCTCACCAAAAAGTAGGATGTCAGAGCTGAAGGGACCCCAAAGGCCAGAGGATCCTAACACAGCCCTCTCATTCACTAGGTGGGGCGCCTGAAGCCCTGAGAGGGGCAGGGAGTTGCCCAAGTTCCCACAGCGGATGCAGGGCAGAGCCATGTTTGGACTCAGGCTCCTGTAGATCCAGCCTGGGGCTCCTTTTCCATATCCCACGTCTTTCTTTCCTCTGTTTTTCTAAACAGTCTTTATTGGCTCCAGGATACGGAAAGGATAGTTATTTTTAGTTTATTCAGAGTGAATAAAATGGGTAATGGGTTTTTCTTCCCCATATATCAGATTCAAAGTATGTTTTATGTAAGAGCTAAATGGATGAGAAGTGGCTTCACAGTAGGAACAAAGATTCCTTTGAATATTAAAAGCTCCAGGGTGAACCCCAAATTGGTCCAAATGACTGGGCTCAGCTCTCCTTGCCAAGCTGACGGAGAGGGCTGGACAAGGACGTGCGTGTGTGCAAGTGTATATAGCAGGCTCCCTCTGTGGAGACATTCCCAGGATGCCCTGAACCAAACCTCCCCAATACCAGCTATGATGATGATCATCATCATTAATTTGGTGAGATCATATGAGATTCACCATCATGATCATTTCTAAGTGTATAGTTCAATGGGGTTAAGTGAATTCACGTTGCACAACCATCAAGGCTGCCCATCTCCAGAACTCTTTCCATCTTATAAAACCAAACTGCAGAACCCACTGAACAACAACTCCACATTCCCTCCTCCCCCTGCCCCGCCTGCCATTTTCTGTTCTGTCTCTGTGAACCTGACTACAAGTGGAACCACGTGGCATTTGTCTTTTTGTGACTGGCTGGCTTACTCTTTGCACTTCTTTGACGAAGCTCCCTGGGTCCCAACCCCACCACAGGAAATTTCTGAGGACAGCAGTTAGTTTTATAACTCAGCCACCTCCTGAATTTACATCTCTGGTTCTGTTGACCTCATGTCTTGCTCTGACTTGATCCTCTTGGGAGTTATGACCGAGGTGCCCTCTAATGACGCCTGGTGATGCTTGTAATTCTCTTATACTTGGGTTGCATTCTGTAATTTAAGATGCTGTTTTATTGCCATTATTTTATTTGATCAAAATGACAGTGGCCTGTGGCATTTAGACAGGCACTTATCCCCTCTACTTTTCAGGTGGGGAAACTGAGGCCTACTGTGCTGATGGTTATGGAATCACTGTTGGTAGCTCTGGATGGAGAACCCAAGGCTTTAGCCCAGGGCTCGTTCCTTGGATCCACATTTTGCTGGCATTTATTAACTTAAAATGTTGAAGGGTGGCATTTATTTGCACATGTACAATTCTCTTCCCACCACCTCCTTCTTGACCTTAGACCCAATCCTTCTCCAAGAATGATGTGTCATCATCCGGAGGCTCAAATTAGAAAACCTGGAGTCATCTCTGACATTTTCCTCTCTCCTGTCTCATAGCCAGTTTTCAGTCAAGCCCCATGGTTTATAATTCCTAAATATGTTCTAATACACCCACGTGTCTGCCATACTGGACTACTAGAGCCCAGGCCCCTGTCTCTCACCTGGAGATGCCCCTTCATATGGTTGTAATGTTATTTTCAGTTCTTCTTTTCTTCCATGATTTCTAGAGAAGCATGGGTTTGAACAAGATTATCCAAGTTTCTGCATTACACTTTTTTTTTTTTAGTGATTTTTGCATGCTGATAATGGTCAGGGTGATGTGCCAAAATAGAGGAGTGTGTATTTGGCATGTCTCAAACTTAATCATTCCTGCACTGTGTACTTTCTCTCTGTCCTCTCTCCCCATCTATTCTCTGCATGGAAGCCACACGGACTTCTATTAACTGCCACATCTACTGTGTCCCCAGACCCTGTCTGTCCCCAGCCTTCCCATCTTTCTGATGTATCCTAGGATGTACCACCAGTGCCCTGCCCAGGTCTGTTCTCCAGGCCAACCCAAAGCACTGTCAGCTTCTGATTCTCACAGCTGCCACTTCTGGGGGGCACCTCACTAGGGAGGGAGGCCACAGTCTGCTGAGCTCCAGAAGCATCTGATAACCAATGTCCGCCTTGGGTGGGTTCACCAAAGGCCGGCCCACACTTGCCTTTAGCTGAGACACCCCATTGCACAATTTGTGCTCAGGGACAGGGCTAGACTTTCTGAGAGACTACATCTTTTCATGGCCCTCTCCCCTTTCTTCCTCTGCCTCCCCCATTCCCTAGAGATTTTTTCCTGAAGGACACATTCTCAGGAGCTCTCCCTATGACAGGTGCCACTCTCAGCCCTGAACAGTTCCTCCCACGCTGGGCTCACTCATGGTGTTAGATCCCTTTTCCTTACACTCTCCTAAAGCTGATCCTGTCCATCACAGGGAGCTGCCTTCATGAGTGTCTTCCCATTTCAGTGACAAAGGCTTGTCTCCTTTGCCAACAGTTCCACAAGGGACCATGTCAAGCCACCACGTCTACTTCTGATTACTGCTTCATCCCATGTCTGATAGAGACTCCAGATATGCCAAGCAATGGAAAGTCAGAAAACACCATGTTGTTGTTGTTGTTAGGTGCTATCAAGTTGGGTCTGACTCATAGCAATCCTTATAGGGTTTTCAATGGCTGGTTGTTTCGGGATTGCTTCAGGAGTGGATTGCCACATCCTTTTCCCGTTTTTTGCGATGCTGGAGATCGAACCTGGGTCCTCAGAGAGTGTGGATCAGCACTCCACCAACTGAGCTAAACCCCAGCCCACATAGATATCCAAATGCAAATGAAAAATGTTGGTGAAATACAGCAAGGAGCAAGTTAATACCTAGAATATATTTAAAGCTTTTGCAAATAAGAGGAAGCAATATCTTAATACAAAGAAATAAATGAGCAGACAACACACAAAAAAGGAGGTGATCCCTAAACCTTTGGGAAAGTTTATTTATCAAAAAATAGCAAATTAAAACGATAGTGAAAGAACATCTTTTAAAACAACAGTTGCCAAAGACTTATTTTTATAGAAAGCTCATGTTGTTGGAGAAGGTAGGGGCCACTCAGCTGGTGGGAGGATAAGTTGGCACCACTATTAGAATATGGTTCCCCAGGGAAAAAGTTGATCTCTTTGTTCACCCCTATACTCCAGTGCCCAGAACCAGTGTGCTTGGACATTCATTTAACATTTCTTGAACAAATGCAAGGCAATTTGGCAATATAGATCATGAACCTCAAGTTGTTCATATCCCTTCCATTAATAATTCTATTTCCTAGGGAAGTCTTTAGTGATTAGGACAGGGGTATTTGTATTAGGATATTCTTCACATTTATAAACACAGAAAAGTGGAAGCAACTTAAGGGTCCACATGTTGGTGACTAGTTTTACTATGGCACTTTCACACTGGGTAGTCTGATATAATTGATAAAATGGCAGGCTTGAAGAATATTGAGCATATAGGATTATGCTACTGATAAATATTAAGTGAAAAGAATTTAAGACCCCCCCTACACAATATAATCTCATCTGCTTAAAAACTAAATCATATTTGTTAATAGTGAGCTGTAGGTTTTGCGATTTTTATTTCTTTGTTTTCTCTTTATTTTTCCAAAATTTCAGCAATGGATATATATTACTTTTGCAGCCAGAAAAAAAGAAAGCTTTGAAAAAGAAAGCTTGGGTAACAACAAAATTATGAGCAGCCAGGAAAAGTGGTAATAACTTGTAATGACATTTTTCCTATTATTGTTTCATAACAGATTATTTTATGGTGGGGTAAAGAATACACTCTCTTATTAAATTGGCCTGGCTTTATTTGGACAACAATGAGGATTAAATTTTGTACCATTGGAGACACTGTGTTGCTTTCATGTTTTCAGCGTATATTTTTCCATGACCTGGAAAATCTTAAAATACTGGCTCCTCTAAAAAAAAAAAAAAAAAGAAGAAGGCACGAGTCATTTAACTGGAATTGATTTCTCCTGTGTCTGTAAAAGGCATTAGGATGCGACATGACATTGACCTTTATTCTTTGTCTTAGGCAGAGAATCTCCCTATGGCTGGCTCAGGATTTCCAAGAGGAAGACAATTAAATGACCTAACACAATTGTGTGGCTTCTCGACTTTGGGCTTATCATGATTGGCAGGAAGTGAACGTCTAGTTGTTCCAAATTTAGAGCATAGCAAAGAGCCAGATGTTTGAGACTATCACAAACATTAACCCATTGGGCCTTTGTCCCTCTCACGGCTTCTTGGCTATCTGGCTTCGCCCACCCTGGCACAGAGCAAAGGACCTTTGGGTTTCTCTTCCCAGGAGGTCTGTCCTAGCCTTAAGGTCCACAGAAAGCTCATTTCCCCCGCTCCGCTCCGTATTGAGAGGAGGCTGGGAGCAGACCACTTGAAATGTTTGTACACTTCTGTGGAAGCTTCCATCCCACCTGAGACTGAGTCTAGGAGCCCCAAGTCTGGTGGTCGAGGCTCTTCATGATCTGCCCTGTCTCCTCCCGCTTGGTTCATCCCATTGTGTGGGAGAGCAGAATTCGAGGGAGCAAACTCCAGGGGCTAGATGTAGACATGGTTCCTACCTTCAGGGAGCATATAGAACAGAGGTTCGGGAATTCAGCACACACACAGAGGAGGGGCCAGGCACAACTGGCAGAGGCTGGCTTCTTACCAGCTGGAGGACCTAGGACAAATTATCTCCTCTCTTCATCAGCCAACTCATCTGCTAAAGGGGGATAAAGTTAATGTTAGTGACCCCTGGCAATTCATATAGTGCACATAAGCTACCCATTATTTGGTGTACATGAAGCATGTAGCATGATGCCTGCCATTGACTGGTGCTTACAACCCATCAACTCTTCTCTTCACTGATTCATTCAGTTGGGGAAAACAACAACAACAAAAAAAAAAAAACCAACTCACTGAGTTCTCACTAGGTGCAGGGCACTGGGCCAGGGGCTGGAAATTCAGAAAGGGATCGTGCACAGGCCCTGGTTCCATCCCAAGAAATTCAGATTTTAGTGATGGAGACTTGAGTGAGAACAGACCAATGTGACGTAGCTCTAGGCATCTGGCTCCTGAAACCCGTGCCTCCTCCCCTCCCTGAACACACTAGGCACCTCTGTGCTTTGTCCCTCTGCCCTTCAGATCTCAAAAGTTTTCTCTCTTCCTCCGTCATTGGAAACTTTCAAAATGTAGCTTAAACCTCATCCACTGGATGTGGCAAAGGATTGCTTGTCCCTCCTGTCTCCATGATGCTCTGTATAAGCTCTTTGGCTCAGCTTCCCCTGGGTGACAGCTAGTCATTACAGGAACATCAGTCTCCCAGGAGACTGGAAGCTCCTTGAGGGCAGGTTTTGCTTGACTCGTTTCCAGGCCCCAGTGACCAGCACAGGGCCAGGCACACTGTCGATGTGTACACAGTACTTGCTGGTTGAGGAACAGGCTGAAAGGACATTTGCTATCACAGAGACAGCCTGCATTGACAATGGAGGCAGATGAGGAAGGAGGAACCTCCCTTCCCACCATAATACTGTATGAGACCATAAAATTTGCTCTATGGTAGTTGGATTCCCCCTACCAATTCCATCAGCAGCTACAAGCAACGCTAAGTTTGCTTTGTTGTTAGGTGCTGTTGAGTCAGATCCGACACATAGTGACCCTGCGTACAACAGAACAAAACAATACCCAGCATTGTCCCATGCACATGATTTTTTTATGTTTGAGCCTATTGTAGTAGCCACTGTGTTTCTTCTCATTTTGAGTTGTGCCACATCAACAAAAGGAGGTCTCAGGCACCTTACTCTATCTTCATCATTAAGGTCGACTCTACTTTGAGGAGGCGATGTTTCCCCGGTCGTTTCCTGAATACCTTCCAGCCTGGGGGGCTCATTTTCTGGCACTATATTTCACAGTGCTTCTCTGCTATTCATAGGGTTTTCTTCTTTCTTTCTTTCTTTCTTTCTTTCTTTCTTTCTTTCTTTCTTTCTTTTTTAATTTATAAGGTTTTTAGTGGCTAATTATTTTGGGAGTGGGCTACTGGATCCTTCTCCCTAGTCTGGAATCTCAGCTAAACCCTGTCTACCACAGGTGGCCCTGCTGGTATCTGAAATACTGGTGGCATCACTTTCAGTATGACAACAACATGCAAGCTCCCACAGCATGACAAGCTGACAGACATGTGGGAATTTGCTTAGTCATAAAGTGCCTACCTGAAGGGCCTGTTGTAAGCATGGTTTCAATTTGTAGCTTTATCAGGAGCATCCTGAAAGAATAAAGCCTTTGTCCCAGTGCTCATTGTGGGCCGTCCCATTTGCTTTTTGCTGAGTGGGAGCCTAATTGGAAGTGCAGTAACTGAGGGCAATATTGCAACAGAAATAATTGAATATAAAACCACATGTGCTTTGGGGGCTGGGACACAGAAATTTAATTTTAGTTTCCTCACTTATTCTTTGGGTGATCTAGGGGCGGTTCCTTCTCTCTGGATCTCCTCCAGGGAATAGTGATTGTAGGTGGAGAGTTGGAGTTGTTGGCTGATTAATCTCTAAGGTTACTTCCGGCTCTGATATGCCCTGTGTGTAACTTCCATGGTATCAGATTGATGGAAGGCCAGCTAACTGAGAATTGCTGGAAAGTGTTGTGGATGGGTTCTGGGAGAGGATCCCAGAACTCGTGAGCTCAAGGTCATGGTTTAGGAACCAAAAGCTCAGAAATCTCTTAAACCACAGATGGTGAAATCCATCCACTGAGAGTTTAGCATGTTCTTGTTCAAATTTATAAACTAAAAACAGAGTTTTTTGTTTGCTTGTTTGCTTTTTTTTTTTTTTCTTTTTTTTTTTTTGTGGTATTCGGAGTCTCAATCATTGAATTGCACTCCCAGACTGGTTTTTTGTTGTTGTTGTTGTCGTTTGTTCTTGTTTTTTACTTTTTTAAAATTCTGAGACAGGGTCTCACTAAGTTATGCAACCTACCATTGGCCTCCAACTTGCGATCCTCTGGCCTCCACCTCCCAAGTTGGTGGGATGATAGGTGTGAGCCACTGTGCCTGGCTAAGCAGAGCTTTTTTGAGTTGTTTGGAGGATGTGTGGCTGACCTAATCAGGGTGGTGAGTGTATGGGGTGGCTTTTCCGAATAAGAGGCCATATTTAGGACCCACATCATAAAGCAAGGAGACATGTCTTAAGGTAGCCCACATCCCAGCCATCAGGATATAGATGTCCATTGCATGGCTCTTGGTACTGTGCCTTAGTGTTACCATGAAGGATTCTTTTAACTCACCATTTTATAAAGACAACCGCAGAGTCATGTCAGGAGAGCTGAAACCCACACTCAGTAGTGACTTGCAGCGTACACTTTGAAAAAATTGAGCTATAACCCACTGTCTGTAAATTTAGCCCTTTTAATGTAAACAATTCTATGAATGATATTTAGTATTCACAATGTTCCACAATCTTACCGCTATTGAATTCCTGAATGTTTTTATCACCCTTTCCTCTTCTACTCTGTCTCCCCTGGAGCCTTTGCAAGCCACTAATCTACTGCCTATCTCTATAGAATTTCTTTTTCTGGACTTTTCATATAAATGGAATTATAAAACATGTGGCCTATTGGACCTGTCTTCTCTCATTTACTACAGTATTTTCAAGCCTCATCCATGTTGACCATATACTTTTTTTTTCAGTACTGGATGGTTGAAGCCAGGGCCTCAGGCATGCTAGGCAAATGCTGTACCACGGAGCTGCAACTCCAGTCCCTTTTTAAATGTTTTTTTAATTTTGAGACAGGGTCTTGCTAAGTTGCACAAGCCCCCTCTAGCTTCACACTAGTGATCTTCTTGCCTCAGCCTCCTGAGTCACTGGGTGTATGCCATGATACCTGACTGACCATGAACTTCTTGAACAATTAAAAATTATATACGCTGGTCCACCTGCAAATAGCGCACAGGCAAACCCACAGTGTCAGCTAGGTGGGATATACCAACTCCATGGAACAGGTGAAGGACCAGGCGAGCCTAGCCAGCTGGTTCCAGATATCCTTCCCTTCGTTATTCCAGTTCAAATTTGGCCTTTTCAGAAATATACACACCTTTAAAATTAAGAATCAAATCCACTGACATTTTCATTTTACACTCCATCTTTGCTGGCAGGCTTAGAAGTCTTTTCTCAACCTGAGATTATTTGAATACATACATATATTTTCTTGTCATACTTTTGTGGCTTCATTTTTTACATTTATAGCTTTGACTCATCTGGAATTTGTGAACAGTTGGAGCACCCTTATTTTATTTAGTTGGAGCACCTTATTTTTTCTCATAGGTTAACACATATCTTTTTCTCATTGATTTGGAGGCAATAGTATCAGCATACACTGTCTTTCATATGTAGCTAGGACTGTTGCAGGCCTTTCTTTTCTGCATCAATCTGTCCTTTCTTCCACTGCTAACATGTTCTTAAAGTTCTTGTTCCTTTATGATACAATTTAATGTTCATTAATTTAATAATTAAAATCCCTAGCTATTATCAAATGTATATTATCCTAGTGTTGCTTTGTTAACGTGATATCTTTATTTTATGTAATGTGTATTGCTGTAATATTTAAGAATTTTTAATTTGGTCTGGGCTAACAATATAAGCTGGTGGCTGTCTGATGTGTTCTAAAGTTGGTAGAACATAGGTAGGTAGAACACAGACAGGAAGGGATGGGAGGACCAAGATTCATGAACCTGAGGCATCAAATATTTGTAACAGCGACTACATCCTTAGATCAACTCTAGGTGCCACAGGGGACACTGAGGACAATCACCCCCCCTATGATGACTGAGTGGAGAACCAGAAGGCCCTGGTGTCTGGCATCTTAAGGAGCAGCTGCAAGACCTGGCCTTCTGTTCCAACCAGGCAAGAGTGGAAGACGCTTCTATTTTGTTTGAGCTAAAGTTATATGAAGCTAAACATGATCCACACTAGTATCACTACTAATGTCATTACTGTATTTGGTTGTTTGGGTCAGGATTTGTAGGACAGTGTTAATAACACCCATGAGAGTGGACACCCTTCTGATCACTAGATGCCACTAGTATTTTGCCATTTCCTGCTGCATTTACATACAGTATATTTGTCACTTCAAGACAATGCTCTTCTCTCCTCCTGGTGATGCTAATGATGCTAATGACAATGATGGGATGTTGAATTTTCTAAAATGATTTTTGTCATCCACCAAAAGTAATTATATGGTTTTTCTGTTTTGTGACCCTGACACGATAGATTTGCTAATAGGTTTTTCTGAAGTTGAAACATATATGCAACTTCAATTTTGTTTTCTGTTTCTTCTGTTCTGTTCGTTACATAGAAGCTCCATTGTGGCTCTTGCCTCTCTCTTCAACTCTCCTTTCAATCTTCTTAACCATTTCTTTTGAGCCTTGAGGGAATTGCTCATGTTTGTTTTCTGACTTTTTACTCCTCAAAGTGTTGGTATAGGACCTACAGTCTTAGCATCACCTGGGAGGTTGTTATTTGTGTTTGTATTGGTGCTGTCCAGTTGGATCCAACTCATAGCAACCCTATGTACAACAGAATGAGACACTACTCAACACTGTGCCTTGCACATGATCTTTTATTTTTGAGCCCATTGTTGCAGTCACTGTGTTTCTTCTCATTTTGAGTCATGCCACATCAGCAAAAGGAGGTCCCAAGGGCTTTATTGTTTTCCTATCATTAAGGTTGAGTCTATGTTGAGGAGATAACTCTTTCCCAGTCGTTTCCTGAATGCCTTCCTGACTGGGAGGGGGCTCATTCTCCAGCACTGTATTTGACAGTGCTTTTCGGCTATTGATAGAGTTTTCAACAGCTAATTGTTTTGCAAGTGGGCTCCCAAGTCCTTCTCCCTCATCTGTCTTAATATGGAAGCTCAGCTGAATCCTGTCCACCGGGGGTGGTCCTACTGGTATTTGAAATACCAGTGACATAGCTTTTAGCATCACAGCAAGACACAAGCCTCTCCCCCCACTGCATGACAAGCTGAAGGGAAATTGGTAGACATGAAAATTCTTGGATCCTGACCTACTGAACCAGCACGTGCAAGATTCTAACAAGATTCTAATGAGATTCCCAGGTGATGTGTGTGCATTTTGAAATGGGAAAGGTGTTGTAAGAGGCTGGCAAAAGAGGGAGCCTGTTTTCAGGTTTCTTTGGTGATGCTGACTTTCCCCATCCTTTTTGTCTTTTTCTCTCTCTCTTTCTTTCTTTCTTTCTTTCTTTCTTTCTTTCTTTCTTTCTTTTTAATTTTGTTTGATTTTTGAAGCAGGGTTTTGCTATGTAGCTCAGCCTGGCCTCCAACTCTTGATCCTCTTGACTCACCCTCCTGAGTGCTGGGATCCCAGGTATGAGCCAGCATGCCTGGCTTCCCAGTTCTTATAGTAGTTTGATTGTTCCAGTGGAAATGTGGAAGGAGAGGCAGTTCAGCACAGATATTGGACCACCATCCAGGACCAGAACCCACAAGCTCTTTGCAGCAGGACAGGAGTAAAGGCAGCTAGCTGCCATGCATGATGCCATGAAATGAAAACAACAGCCTGAAGGTCATCAAAATCTCCACCAGGCGTTGTTAGGCCATCAAGAAAGAAGCTTTCTATTATATTTCAGAAGAGGTGTGTGGATCCCCTAGCGGGTCTCGCCCACACTCATTTCTTTAACAAATTTACAAATGTCAACTGGTATATACATGAGAGCACTTTGTCCTGAGAAGCTAGAGAGGAGCGAAAAGAATCCATTGGGGTTGTTTGGAGCCAGAAGAAACTGGGGTCATAGAGGAAATGGCTGTACTTCTGTGCCCCAGCATTGTGCTTGAGGTGGGAGGAGGCATTCAAAGACCTATTTAAATGGTTCTTTGCATGAGGAAAGATGCATTCTATTAAGGAGAAAATCAAATTGACTATATGTAGTTCTCAATAGTCATGGCAGGAAAAATCTTGAGGAGGCACAAAAAGTTATGGAAATGATTCTCAAGAGAAAAGGAACCTTTAGGACAATTTGGCTCACTATTTACTGCCACTAAGTCCTTTATCCCCTGGAGAACATGGAAACAATATCAGCACCTCCTCTCATTGTGGAACTGGAAAACATCCTACCTTTCTTAATGGTTCTGTGAAGTTGTGCAACAGGAAATTCTGGCCATTGTCATGCATTCTTTTTGTTTATTATTAGTAATAATAACCCTCTGCATCACTCTCTGGCCGTCAACCTTCACAAAGCTTTTCCACACAAAGTAGGTCTTTCCTGATAATCCCATAAATGGAGGAGGGTGAGCCGGTGTCAATGTGTCCATTTTGTAGATGATGACATTGAGGCTCTGAGGAATTAATGGACTTTCTCAAGAACACAACATACAGTAAATGGCAGCTGCGAGCTAAGACTTGTGTTTCCAGGCTGCAGGGGAGATTTCTTTTTATTTTTTCTTTTATTTCTTTCTTTCCTTTTCCTTCCTTCCTTCTTTCTTTCCTTTCTTTTTTCTTTTTTCTTTTTCTTTTTTTAGTACTTGGGGGTTGAACACAGGGGCTAATGCATACTTTGCAAATGCTCTACCACTGGGCTGCACCCCCAGCCCATTTTTTATTTTTTAGTTTGAGACAGGGTCTAGCTAAATTATGTAGGCTGCCTCTGGCCTTAGATTTGATCCTCCTGCCTCAGCCTCCTGCACCCAGGAGAGTTCTAAAACACACCTGGCCAAGTGTATTTGATCCTCTAGCTCCCCAGCCCCATAACTTGGCTTTTCCGCAGTGCCTGTGCACAGACCACAGTGACAAGGATCACTTTCTGGAGTTTTATGTTAAGTGCGATGTGTAGTTTGGTAAGGTACCTTTATTCAGATTAGATTCAAGTGATCACTCATCTCTGGCTCTCTGTACACTGGCTGCATAAACATTCCTCTACTAATTATCCACTTTTGTTACCCTTCTGCTAAAGATGTGCTGTGGCCTCCAATGAGACTTGATTCATTACGAATCAGGAGGAACTGTTTATAAGTTAGTTTTTGTTTCCTAAATTGACTCATCTCACCTGGTGGGGAAGAGGAAGGCATCTTATCTCTGCTTTTCTTCGACAAAATCTTTTCTTTTGTTTGTAGTGCTGGGGATCGAACCCAGAGCCTTGAGCATGCTAGGTAAGTGCTCTACCATTAAGCTACAACCCCTACCTCAGCTTTTCTCTAATCTGTACTTCTCCTTATTTTTCCACACTGAACACGAGCAATTTCCCCTATGGCTCCATTTATTCACTCCGCTCAGTGCTTTTCTTTGACGTGTTGTTTTTACCTAGAGTACCCTTACCTTCACAAGCTTCTTCACCCTTTTTATCCTTAAAGGGACCCAGCTCAAAAACTATTCTTCTGGGAAGTCTTTCAGACCTAAACTTAGAAATACCCAGATTGCTAAATGCACATTGAATGTATTTCTGCCATGCAACAGACCTATCACAGTTTGAACTGCATTTCATGAAGCTCTATGACCACCTAGCCTTGGAGCTACTTTGAGGCAGGAATGACATCTTATTCCCCTTCATATATCCTGAGTGTGGAACTTTCTAACCAGGGCTCCCAACCTGCAAAAAATTGAGTTCAGGTTTGAATGTGAGGTCAGTATGTTAAAATTGAGAGGGTTAAAATTGAGAGAGTAGATAGATAAATACATTTCCCCCCATAATTTTTAAGTAGTTAATGATAAAACAAAACCAAACAAAAACATAGTAAAAGTTGAATCCAAACCTAATTTTTTACTGGGTTTGTGTTCAGAAAAATTTTAGAAGATGCTTGAACCAGAAGGGTTCAGGGTTCAGGGTTGGGGTCTGTTTGAAGTCCTGCTACCTACATGTAGGAGTTAAAGCCAAACCCAAACTGAATCTGAACCCTCTAAATTTTAACTTAGCAAACCTACACTTGAACCTGAACACAATTTTTCGTAGACTTTAAGCTCTGCTAACAGACAAGAATTCACTAAGGGTTGATCTACTTTCCACCATCTGATGGTTTTATTGCATCAGGATCTTTTGGGGGACCAGATATCACTTTAGCTCCTCATTTTAGGTAGGAAAATGTTAAGGAGAACCTCTCAAATGAGATGTTGTTGTTGTTGTGTGCTGTCGAGTTGCATCCGACTCATAGCGACCCTCATAGGGTTTTCAATGGCTGACTGTTTTGGGATTGCCTTGGGAGTGGGTTGCCACGTCCTTCTCCCATTTTTGCAGTGCTGGGAATCAAACTCAGGACCTCAGAGACTACAGAGTGGTGCTCTACCAACTGAGCTAAATCCCAGCCCACTCAAATGAGATAGGAGTGCATTATCCCAGCAAATCATTTTAAAGGACAGGAAGGACACAAAACTTGTCTCATTGGTTTTTTTTTTTTTTTCTTTTGGATGCTGTTCCTTTATTCCTCCCAGGTGAGAGCTATTTTAGTGTTGTTGTTGTTGTTGTTGTTAGGTGCCGTGGAGTCGGTATCCGACTCATAGCGACCCTCATAGGGTTTTCAATGGCTGACTGTTTCGGGATTGCCTTGGGAGTGGATTGCCAGGCCCTTCTCCCATTTTTGTGGTGCTGGGAATTGAACTTGGGGCCTCAGAGACTGCAGCGAAGCGCTCTACCCACTGAGCTAAATCCCAGCCCCTATTTTAGTGTAGTGCACCTTCATCGACACTCTTCATGACTTTGTTTAGAACTAGCCCACCTAGAGGGGTTCTGAATTTTATTTTGATACCAGGATATTTTTTTCCTCAGCCTTTCCGCAATTTGGGAATTAATATTCAATATTCTCAAACTTGGCTGGACATTGGAGTCACTTAGGAAGGTTTAAAAAATACTAATGTGAGCCATGCCCAGTGGTGCATGCCTGGATCCTAGCGAGTTGGCATGTGGAGGCAAGAGGATCACAAGTTCCAGGCCAGAGGCAGCCTGTGTAACTTAGTGAGACCTTGTCTCAAGAAAAAAAAGTGAAAAGGGGCTTGAGGGTGTAGCTCAGTGGTAGAGTACTTGCAAAGCATGCCTGAAGCCCTGGGTTCAATCCCCTAGAACCTTAGGAAAAAAAATACTGGTGTGAGATTTGCATGGAGTATCCTTATGTCTTTCCCTGACTACTAAGCTGTATATGCATAGGTGAGACTGACAGACCAGGAAGGAAACTGCTACTGGGAGACAGTAAGCCCAAGAGATTTTGGTACTTTCACAGTGCTGATAGATGTTGGAATTAGCCATACTTGGTACATCACATTGACTACCCTGGACATTTAGGTGAGACCTCAGAAAGGTCATGTCTTATTGTCTTTAGAATAAAAATAACTTCCTGCCAGAGAAAAACCATGATAGTCTTTGAAGAAAGACAACATAATCCAGATTCTCAACATAGCTTCCATAATGTCAGCAAGCAAACAAAAGTTATTAGAAATAGGAAGAAGCAGGGGAATATATATCAAACAAGAAGAAATAACAGCCAGTAAAAACAGATCCAAATATGATACAGATGATAGAATTACCATATAGTCTTGAATCTAATTTGCACTCCTTCAACAGTTTCAGAGGACTAAAATCACATGCTTATGAAAGCTGGACAGTGAATAAGGGAAACAGGAGAATAATTGATGCTTTTGAAACATGGTGCTAGAGATGAATATTGAATATACCATGGACTGCCAAAAGAACCAACAGATCTGTCCTAGAAGAAGTGCAACAAGAATGTTTCTTGGAAGCAAGGATAGCTATACTGCATCTCATGTATTTTGGACATGTAGTCAGGAGGGACCAATCCCTAGAGAAGGACATTATCTTTGGGAGAGTGGTGGGTCAGTGAAAAAAAGGAAGACCCTCAACTAGATGGATTGACACAGGGGCTGCAACAATGGGATTAAGCATAAAAAAGATTGTGTTTATGATAGTGTTTTGTTCTAGTTGGGTTGCTGTGAGTCAGATCTGACTTGACAACACCTAACAAGAACAACAACTCAGATGTAGGTTAGAATGGTGTGGGTTAGATTTGTGACCAAAAGCTTATTTGGGGGAAAATTATAGAACCACCATGCATTTTGTAAAGATAATACAATGTAATGTTGTTGTTGTTGTTAGGTGCCTTTGAGTTGGTATCCGACTCATAGCGACCCTCATAGGGTTTTCAATGGCTGACTGTTTCGGGATTGCCTTGGGAGTGGATTGCCAGGCCCTTCTCCCATTTTTGCGGTGCTGGGAATTGAACTCGGGACCTCAGAGACTACAGCGCAGCGCTCTACCAACTGAGCCAAATCCCAGCCCATACAATGTAATAGTGCACATTAAATTTGGATGTGGATTAGATTCGAGAACATGCAGAAGTAGAAAAGGACTTCAAAATAGGTTCATCAAAATGTTCATTGACTTAAAAGAAGAAATGAACATAATGAGTGAACAGATGGAATCTCAACAGAGAAATAAAAACAGTAAAACAAAGAATCAAATAGAAATTTCAGAATTAAAAAATATAATACCTGAGATTTAAAAAAATGTACTAAATTGGGTAATACTAATTAGACTAATTAGAAGATTAGACACTAAAGAAAGAATGCAAAGCAATGGAAAAGGTAAAGATATTGGCATGTTAACACCTTTTCCTTGGTACCATCACATAGTCACAAATTATGTTGCTAGCAATTCTCTCTCTCTCTCTTTCGCTTGCTCACTCGCTTTCTTCTTTCTTTGTGGAGCTAGGGCACTGAACCTAGGGCCTTGCACATACTTTGCAAGAGCTCTGCCACTGTGCTGCATCCCTAGCCCTTTTTTATTTTTAAATTGAGACAGGTTTTCACTAAATTACACAGGCTGCCTCTGGCCTCAAACATACAATCCTCCTGCTTCCCCATCCCAAGTCACTGGGATTATAGGTGTGTGCCACCTCACACAGCTAGCACATACTCTTGATATAATACAATGAAAAGGGCACTTCACCTGTATGGTCTTCCTCTACAAAACCTATGATCCCAGTCTGATCATGGGGAAAACATCAGACAAATCCTAGTTGATATGCTGCCTACAAAATACTAGACTAATACTCCTCAGAACTGTCAGGGAAAACAAAAGAAATAAATGAAAACAAGGAAAGTTAGAGACACCATCATAAGAACGAACAACTGCTAGGGATGTACTCAGTGATAGAGAGCTTGCCTAGCATGAGTAAGGCCCTAGGTTTGATCCCTAGCACCACACAGACACACATACAAAAGAAAAGAAAAAAGAAAGAAAGAAGGAAAGAGAGAAGGAAAGAAAGAGTGACCTAAGGAGATACAATGACTAAATATAATTCCATATCATGGAATGGAATCTTGGGACAGAAAAAGGACATTAGGTAAGAACTAAAGAAATCTAAATAAAGAATGGATTTTATGCTGGGCACAGTGGCGCAGGCCTATAATCCCACCAACTTGGGAAGTAGCGGAGGCAGGAGGACTGCAAGTTTGAGACCAGAGGCAGCCTGTGTAATTTAGAGAGACCCTGCCTCATTTTAAAAAAATTAAAAAGGGGTTAGGGGGTGAAGCTTAGGGGCGGAGTGTTTGCAAAGTTATGTATGAGGCCCGCAGTTCAGCTTTCCAGTACCTCAAGAAAAAAAAAAAAAAGGATTTTAGGGCAGGTGCAAGGGCACATGTCTATAATCTCAGCAACTCAGGAAACTGAGGCAGGAGGATCACAAACTCTAGGCCAGAGGCAGCCTGTGCAACTTAGCAAGACCCTGACTCAAAACAAAAAATAAAAAATGGGCTGGCGGTGAAGGTCAGAGAGGGAGCATTTGCTTCACATACATGAGGTCCTGAGTTCAACCCTCCAGTACTTGTGAAAAAAAGAAAAAGGAAAAAAGAAAAAAGAGCACTTTAGTTAAAAATGTTTATTAATTTTAACAAATGTAGTTTAGTAGTGTAAGATGTGAATAATGAGAACCGCATGCAGGATGTATAAGAACTCTCCTTACCTTTGCAATTTTTCTGTGAGTCTAAAACCGTTCTAAAAATAAAAAGTTTAAGAAAATAGCAATAACGAGCTCTGTGAAGTATGTGGCTCACCCGGAACTCTCACTCACTGCTGGCAGGACTATGAAATGGGATTGTTTGAAGATAGCTTGAAAGTTTTCTGTGAAATTGGACATAAACTTATCATGTAACCGAGTGATCTCACTCTTGGGTATTTAGCCAACAGAAACGAAACATATGTTCTCACAAGACTTGCATGTGGATGTTTACAGAGGCTTTATTCAGAATCACCACAAACTGGTAGTGACCAAAGTGTCCAGCAACTGCTGAGTGGATGTATACATTGTGTACATCCATATAATTCAATACAATTAAGCAACAAAAAAAGAATAAAGTATATCATACAAAGCATGGATGAATCTCAAAACCATTATGCAAATTAAAAGAAGTTCATGCTGTATCATTCTATTTCCATGGGTTCTAGAACAAGCAAAGCTAATGTAAGGGAGAAAAAGTCAGAGCATTGATTGCATTTTGAGCTCTGAGGTCGGAGGCTAAGAATTATTAGGAAGAGGCAGGAGGGGACTTTTTGGAGTTCAAACTTTATAGGGGTGTGGACTACATGAGTGAATGAATTTGTGAAAACACACCAAGATACATACTTAAAATCTACCCATTTCAAGGGCACATAAACAATACTTCAGTCTTTCAAGAGAAGGTTAGACTGCTGATCCTTGGGATTCTGATTTTAATGGTTTCAGATGTTGGCTTTGAGAGTTTCACAAGCTCCAATAGCCCGAGTTAAAAGCCATGGCTTTAGGTATTTGTCAGGTGATAAGATCTGTCATCTCTCCTATTTGCCATGTAGATGCTTCTCTGACTTTCCTGTGTGGATGCCGAAGTTGGATGCATGGATTTACATGCCTATTTGATGGGTAGAGCCGTGAAGGGATGGGTTGAATAGCTAATTGACAAAGACCCAGACGTCAAAAGGCCTATGAAGAAGAAAAGGGCAGGACGGACACCCCCCCTGAGCTTGTCTCTATCTGCTGTTTCTGAGATTGGCCCTGTTTATTTAGGGAGTGGTTTGGCGATGGGAAAAGGAAATTGAAAGAAGACCAGAGAAGGTTTGGTGATGGGGCAGGGGAGTTCTTATTCCACATTAGATTTGGGGAGCTTGTCTGTTCTTCTTCTGTCTGTTTGCATCCCACAGACAGTGAAGTTCCATTGAATTCGGCAAGCTGGCCTGGTCTGAGTCCTGATTTTAGCTTCATGGCCACTGCAGGGAAGCTATAAAGAGAGAGGAAGAACAGGAAAAGTCCTTGTGCTGAGCACATGCCATGCACTCTGCAGGGAACGTTGTGTTTTCTCTTTCTTCCTAGTTTAACATTATAGCACACAATTTTCTTGTTACCACTCTTTCCTTTTTTGAAGCTGATAGGCAGCCCATTAACATTTTTTTAAAAAAAACTTTTCTTAAAACTCCATCCAATGTTCATAAAACTTCATAATAAAATTGAAATGATAAATCATAGCAGTTGTTCCATGGAGGCTTTGTGTCTGATATTTATTTCAGAACACATGGCCAAGGTTTCAGAGGGGTCTCACTAATAACTAAAAGTTTGACTCCAGCAATTTCATCTAGGGTGCGCTAAGAAACAAATGCATAAACTGAGACCCTCTCAGTTAAAGGAATGTGGCAGGTCATCTGTCCCAGCTCCCTCGTGGCGTGCTCAGGTAATTGCTAAGTGTTGCCAGGTCTTGGCAGACGTCTGACGACAGGGAGCCTCCTAAGGCAGTGCTAGACATCTCTGAGCACTTCTCACCCAGAGCTTCTTGCATGAGCCACAACTTGAGTTTCTGTGACTCTTAGCCCTTAAAACCATCAAGGCCCTTTTCCAGTTTGCTGTCCACATGCCTTTTCTGCAATAAGCTAAACGTCTCTCATTGCTTAAAGCATGCCTCCCGTGGTTTGGATTTGCCTGCACTTCCTGCTTGCTTTCACTCTCCCACCTGAGTTCTTGTTCATTTGCATTCATTTTCAACACGACACAATTCATCTGCCTGGTGGGACCCGAGCTCAGGGCCAGATGAGGCTACAGGCTTCGGGGAGGACAGGAGCAGGCCAGGCTTGGGCTTGTCAGAGAGAAGGATCGTCCATGAAGTCCTCCAGTACAAGGCAGGCTGTGATCCATGGCAGGAGAGAGGGATTGTGTCCTGTGTTCTCCCCCTGATGCTACCATCAGTTCCCATGCTCTGGTCTTGCATTGCAGTGCCTTGGTTCAATTAGACAGCTGTGTAAGTTCCGAGCATGGTTAGAGTAGGCTGCTCGCCAAATATTTGATGAATGCAGGTCGATTGACCAGGTCTCTGTATTTTAATTCCACATTTCTGGAAGAGAGAGAGAGTCTGATTGACTCGGCCTAGGTCAGAGGTCCGCCCCTGGTTCAGTTAGCTATTGTCAGAGTGGTATGGACATGTACATAAAAAGCCATGCTTTCTAGGCTTTCTAGGCTAAGAAGAGAAGTGCACGTGAGTGCATTTGGGAGGAAATGACAGGCATCACCGATGTCTTATGGAAAACACATCCGTCACAGATACATAGGTATACATAAGCAGTGTAGGATACCCATCAGTATTAATCCTGAAAGACAGGAGGTGTCTCCATGGAGAGCTGGGAAAACAGATTCAGAGAGATGAACTTTTCCAAAGTTTCTCCTTGCTAATAGCAAAGTGGAGTTTTAGTGTGGGCTGCTGCATTGCCTCTCTGCTTCTCCTCAAGTCTTTCTGGAACTCATTTATTCATCCACTTACTTACTCAACTAGAATTTCTCCAGTCCGGGCCATGCACCTGGCATGATGTGAGGCCCTGGGACACAGCAGTTCGTCACATAGACGTGCCCAGAGACCCACCAGGAGCACAGGAGAGAGTTCTTGCTCGGCGAGGATCCATGTGGCCAGCACAAGGGTAGGCCTTGTGGCATGAAATGACTCCAGGAGGGTCCAATATTGCAAGAGCAATAACATGTGGGAGTGCGGAGATCTCTGGGGATCTGTGTAGCTGGCGCTGCCTCTTGTAGAACAGGGAATTCCATTTAGGCACCCAGGGGTGGGAGGGAGAGGCAGGAGGGACACCACAACGGGCAGAATTGTGTTGATTCCACCTTCCAAGCCTTTTTCATTTACACTCACTGCTCTCTGCCCCCACTGGGCCTTCCCCTGGTCTAGGGCATCACCATCCCTCACCTGGACATGGTCTAAGTCTCCCCACCATATTTGCCTCCCCCTGTTTGGTACCCCACAAATGGATTGCTATTGACAATCTTTTTTTAAGTTCTAAAATACCTTGAATGCACAAAGAAAAGTGGCAAACAGTACAAGAGCCACTATGATATCCCACAAGTTGGAGTCAATGGATATTGACATTTCACTGTGTACTCTTTGGCCCTGCCTTTTCTAGAAATATATTATGATTTCAGCTAAATCCCTACTCTAGCCTTCAACCGTCTCCCCAGAGTGAACCTTATCTTGAAGTTGATGTGAATTATTCCCACATAGGGTTTTTCTACTTTTTTATTGAGGCGACCTCCACAAACCATACATGGTATTTTGTATCTTTTAATAGTACATACCCACAAGGTTCATATCCATTTGCAACTTGCCTTCCCCCCGCCTACCATTCAGTGTGTTTTTCAGATTTTCCTTTGATATATGGTGATCTAGTTCATAAAGCTTTCTGCTTTGCAGCATCCCATCACATAAGCAAATCAGAGATTACAGACCTGTTCCCCTCCAGATGCCTGGTCATGCTGTTTCTCTCTCTCCAACATTACAAATGATGCTTCAGTAAATACTCTTACGTATGTTTCATGGACAATGTGTGTGGAGTTTTCTAGGATTATTGTTGTTAGGTGCCATCAAGTCTGTCTGACTCATGGCGATCCTTATAGGGTTTTCAATGGCTGTTTGTTTCAGGGTTGCCTTGGGAGGGGGTTGCCACATCCTTCTCCCATTTTTGCAGTGCTGGGAATTGAACTCTGGACCTCAGAGACTGCAGAGCGGCGCTCTACCAACTAAGCTAAATCCCAGCCCTTTTCTAGGATTGTTGTTGTTGTTGTTGTTGTTGTTGTTGTTAGGTGCCGTCGAGTTGGTATCTGACTCATAGCGACCTTCATAGGGTTTTCAATGGCTGACTGTTTCGGGATTGCCTTAGGAGTGGATTGCCCAGGTCCTTCTCCCATTTTTGCGGTGCTGGGAATTGAACTCGGGACCTCAGAGACTGCAGCACAGTGCTCTACAAACTGAGCTAAATCCCAGCCCTTTCTAGGATTAGACACTAATAAATGAAATTGCTAGGTGCTGTAGTCTGAATGTTTTTGTCCTCTACAAATTCCTACGTTGAAACCTACCCCCCAAGGTGATAGGATCAGCAGGTAGGACCTTTGGTAGGTGACTAGGTTATGGGAGCTCTGCCCTCATCAAAGAGGTTAGTGTCCTTATAAATAAGGCTGCTGGGAGCTCACTTGCCCCCAAGATGCAGGAAGAAGGTGCCATCTCTGAGGTGAGAAATGGGCCCTTGCCACACAGAATCTGCAGGCACCTTGATCTTGGACTTCTCAATTTATTTCTGTTGTTTTTAATCAGCTCAGTTTCTAGTGTTTTTCCATAATAGCTGCATGGACTAAGACACTGGGTTGACAACACCCAGATCCTTACTAGATATTATCAAAGGTTTATTAAATGGGCTCCATGTAAACTCTCTGTACCAGTGAACATGGGGTTCCAGGGACTCCACATTCTCACAATCCCTGGGCATTGTCCATCTCTTCCTTCATCATTTAAAAAAAATCAAATACAATCTTCCCATGGCAGATACAGGAATCTTTCTAAAATGCACCTCTGACCATTCCCTCTCTCTGCTTAAAACCCTTCCAATGGACCCTCCCTGCTCTGCCCACCACCCAGACTCCTGAGTGGCCCAAAAGCTCTGTGTGAGCCACTCGCTGCCCACCTGTCCAGACTCCTTTGTCTCCCTTCCCCTATTCCAATACACACACATGCTCAGATAGACAGACACACTGACATATACATGTACACAATTCTGTCCAACCAAACCAAACCATGTTCATTTCCCCTAAACTGCCCCCTTCTCTTATCTCTGGGCTTCAGAACAGGCTGCTCCCTCTGCCTCCACTGCTCTCCCCTCTCCTTCCCAGGACTGATTCCCACCAGCCCTCAGCTCTTAGCAGAGATTTCCTCCAGGGAAGCCTCTGTAGGCTCCCTGAGCCATGCGAGATGCCTTTCCTCACATTGCCCCAGTACCCTTCACTTCTGATACCACAGTTCTCAGGGTGCCATGTTGTGATTGCATTTATTGGCTCCCTGTCCCACTAAAGGGAGGGCTCATTAAGAGCAGGGCCTATGTGGCATGTCTAGCCTATTCATGGGATGAATTTGGTCAATAATCCACAGGCAAGAGATGAGCCCAGAGGCAGCAAGGGCCACAGATAGTTGCTGTTGTTGTTGTTGTTGTTGTCAGATGCCATCGAGTCAGGTCTGACTCATAGTGACGCTATGTACAACAGAACAAAACACTCCTGGACACTGCTATGCCAGGCACTGTCAGTGCTTCTCTGCTATTCATAGAGTTGTCAATGGCTGATTGTTTTGGGAGTGGGCTGCCATGTCCTTCTCTCATTTTGCAGTGCTGGGAATTGAAGCCAGGGCCTCAGAGCACACAGAGCAAGCACTCTACCAGCTGAGCCAAACCCCAGCCCCAGTGGAGCAGTTGAAATCAAGTGGGAGAGAAAGCACCATCCCATGACCCCCAGAACCCCAATTTCCAAGTAAGGGAACTGAGGCTCAGCAAGGTGCTTGCCCCATCTGGAGCTATGCATTTGTGAGTGGGGAGCTGGCTCTGCCCTGCTGTCTCCTGACTGCATCCTGTGCTCTTTCTCAGCTGCCCTGCAGCTGCAGAGGAGGGAAAGTTCCCACAACAAAGGAGGGAGCGGGGCTCTGGGGAGAGATGGATGTGCTGACCAGACTGGAGCCTTGGGCCCGAGGTGCAGGTGGAGGGCGTGGCCTGAGGACATGAGAAGCAAGGAAGGAAGAAGCACTGGGCCAGGTTCCTAGAGCGGACACCCGATCAGCTGCCTGGGAGTCTTGGGTGGCCACCCCTCTCTGGGGAGGGGAGGCCTCAGAGGAACAAACCCAGCATCCCCCTCAGCACACAGCTGACCCAGTGGCCTCTTCCTGCCCCAAACCCCGCCAGCAGGAAGGAGGCAGAGCAGAGCCAGGGACAGCATGAAGAAACAGGGGTCCAATGCACATATACAGCTGGCCTGGGCCTGGGGCTCCATTCCTTCTGCCAGTGGCCAGGGCTAGAGGTCAGGCTTGGGGCCATCAGGCAGAGGGAGGGGATATCTATGGACCAGCTCACTGTGACAGGGCTGGGGACATCAATAAATCGGGGACCATGATATCTATACCTTGTGATTATGGTGAGGATTGCGTAAAATGAAAATGTGAAGGATTTAGAACAACGCTTGGCACCTAAGATGACTCAGTCAACCCTGCTGTGGTTGGGTATGGATCCGACTCACAGTGACTTTATGTACAACAGATTGAAACAGTCCCCAGCACTGTGCTAGGCACATGATCTTTTCACGTTTGAGCCCAATATTGCAGCCATTATGTTTCTTCTCTGAGTCGTGCTACATCAGCAAAAGGAGGTCCCAGGGGCTTTATTCCATTCCTGTCATTAAGGTCAACTCTACTTTGAGGAGGCATCTCTTCCCCAGTCATTTCTTGAATGCCTTCCAGCCTGGGGGCTCATTTTCCAGCATTATATTTGAAAGTGCTTCTCTGCTCTTCAGAGGATTTTCAATGGCTAATTGTTTCAGCAGTGCACGGCCAGATCCTTCTGCCTGGTCTGTCTTTGTCTAGGAGCTCAGCTGAAACCTGTCCACTATGGGTGGCCCCTGCTGGTATCTGAAATACTAATGTCATAGCTTTCAGCATCACAACAACAGCAAGCCCTCACAGTAGGACAAGTTGACACATTGTTACTATTAGCTCTCAAGAGTGCTGGGAGGAGGGGACGCTTTGGGGTGGTAGGTAGAGGCTGTAAACTGTGGAGTGACAGAGAGCAGTCTTTTTCTGTGAGGGACTCAGTACACTGATGTGGACAGTCATGAAGATCCAGTGGTCAGAGGGGAGGGTGGGCTGGACTACCAGCCACTCTCCTCCTTTCCCGGAGAGTCTTCAACTGATATCTGCATTAGAGACTACACACGTCATTCTGAAAGGACACCTAGAGATCCCAAGTCCAATTCTCCAGACTTACACAAGGGGAAACTGAGGCCCACAGGGTGGAAATGACCCCTCTGGGCTGCACATGAGGCAGACATTGGGGTGCAACTCCCCTCACTCAGCTCCAGTGAGCATCTTCCTTCTGCCCATCAGCCCAGCCCAGGCCAGGCTCTCCCAGGTGTGGTGGCGACCTACCTGCCTGCACCAGTCTCCCTCCTCAAACGCCACTTGGCTCTCAGCAGTGCCAGGGACCTCACGTCTGACAGCCCCTGCCTTGAGTGCTTTCTTCTTGTTTCCCCTAGAAGACAGCTGAAAAGTGCTTGAAAGCCGCTTCCATCTCTGGCGTTCCCTCCAGAACTCTCCTTCCCTGGACCTCTCCTGGGGAGGTCGGGAGGAAGTCAGCAGCTTGGGCATCCGGGTTACCTTCACTAAGGTTTCTCAAGGTAGACAAGAGTGAGTGTCCCCTTCTGCTCAAATGGCATTCCCTCCCCCATTTCTTTCCTTCCTTCCTTTTGTCTTTTTAAACTTACTCTCTTCTTTTTCTCTTCCTCTTCCTCCCTCTCCTCCCCCTCCTCCCCCTCAGCCACCGCCTCCTCCTCCTCCTCCTCCTCCTCCTCCTCCTCCTTCTTCTTCTCTCTCCCTCCCTCCCTCCCTCCTTCTTCTCCCCTCTTTCTGTTTATAATGAAACCACACCCCATCTTGCTGTGTTGGACTCACTTGCCTGGCCCGCACAGAGGCTCCGTCTGAGTGCCCTTGAGTTTGCTTCCTTGTGGTAGAGGGAGAATTTCTCTTCTGTAAAAGAGAAAACAGAGCCTTAATGCCAGGCCTGGTAAGAGCTCATTTGTAAGGCGAATGTTGACCTCCAAGCCTAGGAATCATGGGCATGCAAAAGGGGGGAAATGAAGATTTGGGTTCTTTCCCTGATTTCTGGATAAGCTGTCAGAGGGGCCATGGCAGGTCTCGGTGCCGTAATAGATGCTCTCGTGGCCAGCAGAGTCTCCCACTTGTGAAGCAGCTCACGTTGCCCGTTTACTCTGAGTTGCACCAGTGTCCTGGGCGGCGAGCTGGACAGTCATTGGCCCTGCTTTCCTGGGGAGGAAGCTGGAGCTCTAAGAGGTCAAAGGGCTGCTCCTGGAGATTGTCACATCCAAGGCCCAGGTAAGCGTTCTGACTGTACGGCTCAGGCTCTCTCTACTAAGGATTCGACTGGAAGGAAATCCAGGGTTTCAAACTTAGGACAAGATCCTACCTTAAAGTTTTAGTTCAGAGATAAAATGAAGTGAATTGGAAGTAGATGTCAGCCACAAAAGGGGTCAAATGATGGGAAAGATGAAATGACCACTAAATCAGTGAAAAATGGACCATCCCTCTCTGTTCTCCTCCTGTTCCATCTCTGAACTCCAAGTAGACACCATTTCCTCTCCACAGCCTCCCCTGACCAGCTTCTCCCTTTGCGGTGGCTTGTAATATTGTCTTCCGGGGACAACATTCCCATGTTCCAGCTTCTGTAGTGCAGCTTTCATTCTGGATTGCCACTTTGTCATTCACATGACTCTCTTGTCCTGCCCAGGGCCTGGTAGCCTTACACAGTGATGCTGCACATGAGTTCGTGGGGTACAGTTCAGTGGCATAGCAGTGGGTCCTAGGTCTGGGGCAAGGCTCGAAGTGGTGGCCTCTGGTGGCCTGGGAAGAGGCCTGCAGCATGTACAGAAGTGACCAGGAGCTGAGGAACGGGCACTGTGAGAGGTTCTAGCCCAGTGGGCAGCTTTGGGGAAGCCTGAGAACCACTGCTAAAGACACAGGCCTGAGGTCTGGGGCCAGGACTCAAGTATTTGGGGTTAGGGTTCAGGGACAGAATGATCTTGAAGGAAATGGGTTGCAAGGCCAAGTCTGGTCTTAGGAATGAGTCAAAAGCCCTTCCCGGGAGGCCTGGCTTCCAGACACATTGGGCTAAGAGAAAAGAAAGGGCCAAGGATTGGGGTGACTTAGCCAGGGAGGAGGGTTTTGGGAGAGGGGAATCAGGGTATTTTAACAAGACCCAGGCCCTTCTCTCCAAAAAGGCAGAAGAACTGGGTAGTTAAAATACAAAGAACAAAAAATAATATTTGGTTTGGGAATTCCCAGAAGCCAGTCTTGAGTGAAAAAGGTACCTGAGTTTCTCTCTCTCTCTCTCTCTCTCTCTCTCTCTGTGAGATAGGGTCTTATGATATAGATCAGTCTAGCTTCAAACTTGCAACCTTTCTGCCCCAGCTTCCTAACTGTTGGAATCACAGGTGTGGGCTACCACACTTACCTGTGCAGTCTTTGTTGTTGCTGTTGTTATTTTTCTGTACTGAAGGGTTAGACCCAGGGCCTTGCATAGGCTAGGCAAGTGCTCCACCACTGAGTTATACTCCCAGCTCCTTTAAATTTTTATTTTATTTTATTTTGAAATATGGTCTTGCTAAGTTGTTCAGGCTGCCTCTGGCATCGAACTTATGATCCTCCTGCCTCACCCTCCCAAGTGCTGGTGTCACAGGCATATGCTACCGTGCCTAGCTGTGCCTGACTTTGTCCTACAGAGTTTTCTGCAATTGCTATTACAAAGGTGACTACCTTTTTCTTTGTGCAGAGTGGCCCCATTTCTCTACTGTCAAGAGGCCCCTGTCCACTACTCTGACCGAAAGACAGGCAACAGCCCAGAAGGCATATTAAGGAACTGAGTGCTCATTTTGCCAAATCATTTGGATTTTACTCTCTGATTAGGCTGTGGCTACTGCAATTACTTTGAAGCTGTGGTTCATACTCACCACAGTGGAAGGAAAGCACCTCATCCTATTCCCCACAGTGAGGGACACCAGCCTCTCATCTGTCCTGCAAGCCAGGCAACTAAAAGGCCAATTTATCATACGCATGAAGAAATGAAGGAGAAAACTAATAAAATTTATTGTGAACCAGCTCTCTACAGACATGGTCTCAGGCCTTCCACCTGTATTATTATGTGTATATGTATTTCCTTGGGCTAGGGTTTAGCTCACTTGGCAGAGTGCTACTCTGCATTCTCTGGGGCCCTGGGTTTGATCCCCAGCATTGCAAGAATGGGAGAAGGACCTGGCAGCTCACTCCTGAAACAATCTCAAAATAATCAGCCATTGGAAACCCTGTGAACATTAGAGAAGCACTGACAGTGCTGGGCATGGCACAGTGTTAAGTAGTGTTTCATTCTGTTGTACATAGGGTTGCTATGAGTTGGACCCATTCGACAATACCTAACAACAACAACAATGTATTTCCTTACCTACGTAGCCCACAGAGCTAAGGCATTGCATCCTCAATCTCCAAAGGAGGGAACAGAGACTCAGTCACCATATTACAAAGGCAATAGAGGCTGGCTCTGAACCCAGCTCAGTCCTCTCTGAAACCTTTATATCCTGCTTTCCTGCATGGTGGCAATCCCCAGAGAGGGGTGGCATGGAATTTTCAGAGCTGGGATCATCACACCAAGGTCACCAGAGCTGGCCTGGCCACAAGGGCTTTCTGGTTTTCCTGATTCCCCTTCTTTGCCCCAGACTCCCAGGATGACATCAGCTAGAACATCTGGTGGGTTGGCCCAGGTATCCAGGGGTGAAGAGATCGTTCTGGCCCAGGACTCTTTGTTGATGAGAGAAGAGCAATACTGCTGGTTCCCATCAGGGAACCTGTGGACCAAGCCGGGAGGGCACTTGGTCAGCCCAGGTCTGCCTGAGAAAGGAGCCAGCAAGCACAGTTAGTTGCAGGGAATTTGATGAACATAATCAGCTGCAAACAACTAAAAAACAAATAGACCATGATCCAGAGGTTTGAATAACATCCCCTCTGCCAGATGGCTGCCGGAGCCTTGCCAGGGAGCAAGAATGCTCCTCCGCCTTGAATTTCCTCTTTGTTCTGGACCCTTCTCTCTCTGGACATTAACTCTGCACCTCCACCCTTTTGTGCACCAGCCATCCGGACAGGCTCTTGTGTTAGGGGAGTTTAAGGCGGCTTTCCCTAGATTAGGATTTGGGGACAGAGAACTGGGCAAAGAAGCAGCTTTGTCGTCCCAGCATGAGTCACCACAAGCTGGAGGAAGCACACAGCTGTCTGCATCTGGGCCTGGAATTTGGGGACAAGAAGGACACTCCCCAGGAGCCCTGGACCTTTGTGTGTCCAGAACAGGAAGTTTGTCCTGCAAGGGACAGAACCTCTGGACACCTCAGGCCTCTCCAGCAGACCTTTGAGTTCTGACACCTGGGGCCTGGATGCAAGCTTGTCACCATGTTAAGTTGTAGCCAGGCCTGGAGCAAATGGTGGCCAGTGCATCCTGCCAAACTCTTCCTCCTTGTGGTTCCAAGGAGATCATCAGAGGAAGAGCATGGCCGCTGTGACCTCAGACAACTCACTTGACCCCTCTGGGCCTCAATTTCTACTTCACTGAGTTCTAATGAGAATAACAAATAAATTACATTTTTTCAATATATGTAGCCCGGGATCTGGCATGCAGCAGGCAATGGACAAACATTGGTTTCCTTCTTCTGAGGCTTCTGTACTGAAGCCATTTGGTACCAAGAATTTCTACTTTACCTAAATGCCTTCACCGATCCATGATTCAATCTTTCATTCTTAGTTTTTGGCAAAACTTCCAGGTACAATCCTTTCCCATTTTTCCTGAGTGGATTTCCATCTTTCCCATCATAATTTTAGCTACTCTGTTTGCCAGTATGTATTTAGATTTGCTAAGCTACCACAGATTCTATTTGGATGCAGGCGAGGCAGGATGTAATTACAGCAAAGTTACATCAGGCTCCTTTGGCTTGAAAGCTTGCTTGAGAACTTTCTTCCTCCTCTAAGATGTAATGCCACTTATAAAAAATCTTTACAACAACAAACATATCTAACAAACATAACATATTATTAAGATATATGATGATTTTAGTGTGTTAGGATAGGCTGTATTTTGCTGCAGTAACAAGTATTAATATGAAAGGCCTAAAACAGCAAAATTTTAAAAAGGCCTGCAGCTGTAGCCCTGTGGCATCCGATCCCATCAGATCTCGGAAGCTAAGCAGGGTCAGGCCGGGTTAGTACCTGGATGGGAGACCGCCTGGGAACACCAGAAGCTGTAGGCTTGGGAGAAGGACCTGGCAACCCCCTCCCAAAAATCAATCTGCCATTGAAAACCCTATGAACAGCAGAGAAGCACTGACAATAGTGTTTCCCCTGTTGTACAGAGGGTCGCTATGAGTCGGATACCGACTCGACGGCACCTAACA
>VMDO01007066.1:0-14836 GCA_007922755.1 Pedetes capensis | reverse complement strand
CAAAGATTCATTGCTTACTCATGTTCCACATTCCTTGTAGGTTTCCGGGATCTCTGTCCACATTGGCCTCAGAAAGAAACTCTGTTTGTCTTCTGGAAGGTCACTGGTCATTGCAGCAGAGAGAAGAGACGATGGAGAATTTTTTGGCAGCTGGGCGTGGTGGCGCACGCCTGTAATCCCAGCGGTTTGGGAGGCGGAGCCAGGAGGATCGCAAGTTCGAGACCAGAGGAAGTCTGCATAACTTAGAGAGACCCTGTAAAGTAAAGAAAAAAAATGGGGGGGCTGAGGGTGCAGCTCAGTGGTCCAGCACTTGCATAGCATGCAAGCACAAGGCCCTGGGTTCAACCATTAGTACCGCAAAAAAAAAAAAAAAAAAAAAAAAAAAGAATTTTTTGGCAGCTTTAATGCTTCTGCTCAGTAGTAACACACATCACTTCCTATGTCATTGCTCAAAGCAGAGACCTATAATTCTGTCATGTGCTAAGGAGGAAATTAACCAGAAACCCTAATGAACAGCACTACTTGTAGGTTTCCAGGATCTCTGTCCCGGAAACTCTGCACCCCCACCCTCTTGTGCACCAGCCATCCGGACAGGCTCTTGTGTTAGGGGAGTTTAAGGTGGCTTTCCCTAGATTAGGATTTGGGGACAGAGAACTGGGAAAAGAAGCAGCTTTGTCGTCCCAGCACACAAAGGTTCGATGTTTTTAAAAGAATGGAGGAAGCTGCAGACAAGCAGAAACTTTGGACTCCTCCATCACTGTCATTCACCACTAGGTATTTACTAGTAATTTTTAAAACAGAATATTCCCAGACATTCACATGGAGGAATTCTTTTTGTTTCTCCCTTTAGTGTATTTTGGTGGACCTCAATTTCTAGTGTGCATAAGAATTATTGTTTGGTATTGCATGACATTGCGTACAGTCCCAAAGGGTTTCAAAGTGTTTTGAACATAAGCAGGTTTTTTTCTGTGTGTGCTGAATTGAGAAGCTAATCTATTTAGGGTGTGACTCTACTATATTTGATACCCATGCTTGACTTTCATTGTCCCAACAGTTATTACTTTCTCTTTTTCTGTGCTTCATTTACAACCTGTGGGGCCACTCCATCTCTGAATCCAATTGTAAGTAACAGTCACTGGATTTTTCCTATGTACGTATAATTATTAATCTATTGGTCAATGATAAAAGTTTATAATAACTCATTTTATCCAAAACTCTAAAAACATCTCCCACATACGTCCTCTTGTTTAGTAACTCTTGCCTTAACCCCAGCCTGTAACCATAGCCCTGTGACATCCGATCCCGTCAGATCTCCGAAGCTAAGCAGGGTCGGGCCTGGTTAGTACCTGGATGGGAGACTGCCTGGGAACACCAGAAGCTGTAGGCTTGGGAGAAGGACCTGGCAACCCCCTCCTAAAAATCAATCTGCCATTGAAAACCCTATGCACAGCAGAGAAGCACTGATAATAGTGTTTCCCCTGTTGTACAGAGGGTCACTATGAGTTGGATACCAACTCCACGGCACCTAACAACAACAACAACAAAAGCCTTAACCCCAAGGGGTTGGTTTATCCATGGAGCATTTCCATTATTCAGAGAGGTTAAGTGACTTGCCCAAGGTCATACAGGGAAAATGTGTTGAAGTTAGGGTTTTGAACCTATTGCTGTCTGGCATTAAATTTTGTGTCCTTCTTGTTATCCTAGGTTGCCTTTGGATTTGGATGAAGAAGTCCAGTTTGGAAAGTGAGTCTGAGAGCACTGAACTCTGCTCTTCAGACCTCTGGAAAGCATAAGAAGGAAGGAGAGACCCTGGCCCCGCGGGCCCTTTCCCGCTGGTGTTCTTCTCCCTCCTCTCACGGCCATTCCTGCCCGCCAGGGTGTGGAGCTCCACGTGCCCGGTTTCCGCAGGAATTACTCTGGGCACACAACATTCTAGGAGCTAGATGTCCAGGAATTCCTGTTCATTAGGCCTTTCCTCACCGAGTAAAGGTTTCCCTGAAGAGCTCTCAGCAGCTGGTCAGTGTCAGGGTCCTGCCACACTTTGGTCACAGGCACAAGACGCCCATTAGTCTACGGAGTGCAACAGCGCAAGGTGTACATTCACAGAGGAGTTGCACATGTGTGATACGTGTGTGTGAACTGTGTAAGATGTCCATGTGGGGTCCTCATTTACTTAGCCTTTCCCTATTTGTAAAATCACCAGATAAAATACAGGATGCCCAATTACATTTGAATTTCAGATGAACAAAAATTTTTTAGCATAGATATATCCCATATAATATTTGGCCTGCAGCTGTACCACCCTGGCATCTGATCTTGTCAGATTATGGAAGCTAAGCAGGGTTGGGCCTGGTTAGTATTTGGATGAGAGACTGCATGGGAATATGAGGTGCTGTAGGTTTGGGAGAAGAACCTGGCAGATCACTCCCGAAATAATCCACCATTGAAAACTACATAAATACCAGAGGAGCACTGACAATAGTGCCAGGCATGGCACAGTGTCGAAGAGTGTGTCATCTGTTGTATGTAGGTCTCCATGAGTCAGACCCAACTTGACAGCACCTAACAACAGCATATAATATTTGAGACATACTTACACTAAGTCTACAGCCATACCACCTTGGTGTCCAATCTCATCACATCTTGGAAGCTAAGCAGGGTAGGGCCTGGATTACTTGGATGGGAGACCACTTTGGAATACTGGGTGCTGTAGGCTTGGGAGAGAGACCCAGCAGCCCACTCTCAAAATAACAATCAACCATGGAAAACCCTATGAATAGCAGCAAAACATTGATAATAGTGCTGGGCACGGCACAGTGTCGAGTAGTGTTTCATTCTGTTGTACATAGGTTCTCTATGAGTCAGACCCAACTGGATGGCACCTAACAACAACTTACGCTGAAAAATTATTCATCTGACATTCAAATATAACTAAGCATCTTGAGTTTTTCTGTGCCAAACTGGTTAGTATGTGTATATGCATGTGTGTTGATGTCAGCATCCCAGGGGGCTCCTATGTGTATGTTTGTGCTCACTTACCTGGCTAATAAGGACTCAGCTAATGGTCAGGAACCAACAGCCCCACCAAGCACAGCTCATCTCTGGCCAGGCCAACCCTGCTGGAGCAAGAGAGGTCAGAATGGTCCTTGAGTGCCAGGCCAGACAGCTGGACTTTCTCTCTGGCTGTGTGACTGAGGTGTCATAGACCCTCTATGGGTGTTCATAGAGTGCATGCATATGTGAATGAGAGAAATGGGAACATGGGGGGAGGAGGAAGGGGAAAAATATGAGGAAGAAGAGGAGGAAGAGGAAGAAGAGAAGAAAGAGGAGAGGGAGGGAGAACTCTAGGAGTGAGGCTGACCCCAGTTATTTGAGGAGCCCATGAGTTTGAGGTGGATTTCAGGGGAGATGTCCAGGAGGCTGTTGGTCATGTGGCCAGCTCAGGAGAGAGATTGGGCTGGAGAAACAGATATAGGTGGTGGAGTGGGTAGGAAAGGAGGAAGTCCTGGCTGAGCAGCAAGGATCAGATCACTAGAGGACACAGAGAGAAATGGGAGGGCAGCCGCCAGGAAGAACGCTTGAGGGCAGCAGGATTTAAGAAGCCAGAAGGGGGAGCATCTGAGAAGGTCAGTGTTTCCTCCCTCACAGGGATGCTAGGGGTTAAATGAAGGACCCATTGGTCTGGGCACCCCAAGAGGTCAGACAAGGCGTGATACTCAGGACATTGAACAGGATGAACCATGGATCCTCTGCACTCCCAACTATGCCCATGTCAGCTCTTGAGTCCCTGGATCACAGGGAAGTTGGGGAAGGTGGGAAGAGGCCCAGGGCAGCTGGGGCAGGGCGGGGGATTCTTGGGAGCTCAAGGAAGCTGTTCTGACCCAGTTAGAACAGAAACATATAAACATTTAATAAGTTGTTGTTGTTGTTGTTAGGTGCCATCAAGTTGGTATCTGACTCATAGCTATCCTCATAGGGTTTTCATTGGCTGACTGTTTCAGGATTGCCTTGGGAGAGGATTGTCAGGCCCTTCTCCCATTTTTGTGGTGCTGGGAATTGAACTCGGGACCTCAGAGACTACAGTGCAGCGCTCTACCAACTGAGCTAAATCCCAGCCCTTATTTAATAAGTGGGACAGTTATATTGGGGCATTTTGACTGCTATCGGTGAACAACAATGTCTATTTCATTCTTGGCCATAGCCCTGAATTAAAATAATGTCCAGCAAATGACAGAGCAAATCAAGTCCTAGCACAGTGGGTGGCATGTAGTGGGTGCTCAATAAATAAATGTGTTTTCTAACCTTCTTTTCAGGGAGTAAAAATGCCTCCATAATATCAGGGAGTTTCCTCGCCTGAGCACACTATTTCCTATTTTAGGGAGTCAAATTTCCTTTTGTTGGGAAGACCTGTCTTTTCTGCTGTTGAGTTCCTAGGAATTTCAAAGGCACCAGGCCTGAAAGCTTACTGTGGCACATAGGACAATCGGGGCCATATGAACAATGGTGATCCCAGGGGACAGTGGTAGTCAAGGTCACCCCTCTCTTTGCCTCGCCTTCCTTCCGATATGGCCTTGTCATCAGTCGGGAGCCTGGGGCTTCTGTGTTTGGCACATAGTGTGTGCTCTGTAAATGTTTGCTGTGATTATTTTTGTTAATACTATCCCTGGGCCTGGTGTTTCCTGAAGTTGAATAATTTCTGTGCCTCTAAAGTTTAGTTTATTTTAGTTTATCCAAGCCTCAGGCTGACACCTCAGTGGCCCTGGATTCCCAAGGCAGGGCAGACTAATTCCAACACAATCTCCTTCCGGCTCTTTTAAACACTCCCAGGGCAGGCCAGAGTAGGCTTGCTTTGAGAGCTCACTTAGTTTAGATAAACTTTTGCGTGAGGATATACTAACAGTCCTAATGTACGCCGTAGGTCCCAGGTCTCAGGATTCTGTGCATATTCATTTAGTCCCTGGCTTGTTCACCTGGTAGTTCCTTCTAGAAGGTCAACCATGCCAGGGTTTTGTGCCTGTTTAGGTCACTGTTGCAAACTCAGTGGCAGAAGAGTGTGTGCCATGTCTTAAGTTCTTAATACGTATTTGTTGGATGAATGAACATCTTATCTGAGCTGATGCCCAGCATTGGGAAGCCACAGTTGGACTCGTTCTCTGCTGTCCATGAACTCATGGTTTTGTAGAAACCCCCATTCCATCCCCACCCACCCTTAACAGCTACCCTATCTGAAATGTATAGCAGACCAACACAACGGCCCATGAGCAGGGTAAGCATGGGGATCCAGCAGGAGGAGTGATGCTTCCACTGGGAATACAGAGAAGGTGTCTCAGAGGGGGTGGCATTTGATCTGGTTGGGTTTCAGCATCAAGGAAGAGGTGGGGAAAGGATCCTGCTGAGCCAAGGCCTAGAGGTGGCCATGGTTTGGTAGAAAGCTCCCAGCAGGCTGACCAAGTCATGCAGGTTACCTCATCCCACACCCAGAAGGGCAGGTTCTCTGGCTGTCTTGTCCACTGTGTATATGGTACAGCACCTGGCATATAGTTGTTAGGTGCCATCGAGTAGAGTCCAACTCATAGTGACTCTAAGTACAACAGAATGAAACACTCCCTGACACTGTGCAATGTACATAATCTTTCTCATGTTTAAGCACACTGTTGCATCCACTGTGTCAATCCATCTAGTTGAGGGTCTTCCTTCTTTTCATTGACTCTGCCACTCTTCCAAACATGATGTCCTTCTGCAGGGATTGGGCTCTTCTCACAACCTGCCCAAACTACAGAAGACACAGTCTAACCATCCTTGCTTCCAAGGAGCACTCTGATTATACTTCTGCTAGGATGGATCTGTTAGTTCTTTTGGCAGTCCATGATATATTCAATATTTGTCTCCAGCACCATAACTCAAAAACATTGATTCTTCTCCTGTCTCCCTTATTCAATATTCAGCACATAGTGGGCTCTCAATAAAATGTAGATTAAGACAATGAATGAATGATGTGGGAATGGAAAGAAAAGATGGGGCCTAGAAATCATTGGGAAGTTTGCTCAGCAACTATAGTGGGTCTCATTGCTACCTTCCGTCCTAGAAGTTGTAGAAGCTCCAGCCTGGAAGGAACCTCAGATTGCACCACCTTCCCCTCCACCACACTCCACCAAGGGACCATCTTGTTTTAGCTGGGATGCCCTTTAATGATGGGATGCTCACTCCTTCCCACACAACTGTCATTATTCACATAGACCTGATTATCAGAATAGCCAGTCTGAGGATGATGTCACATGCATGCACAGAAGGGCAGCAGAAAAAGGGCACTTAACTTGGAGCCAGGAGATGTGGGTTTTGCTGCTGGCTCTGACACTGACCCACTATGCAGTCCTTGGGCAGGGTGGTGTAGTCAGTGATTACATGTGTGGGCTCTAAGTCTGACAGAACTGGAGTTCCTTGATGTCCCTATGCCTGGATTTCCTTATCTGTAAATAGGGATAGTAATAGTATGTACTTTATAAGAACCCTGTAGGGTTCTTATAAAGATTAGCTAAAACAACACACGCAAAGATCTTAATATCTTACTTGGCAAACTAGTAAGTGCTCAGTGATGGTTAGCTATGTATTTTAGTATGAACATCTTTCTGGATTTCAGTTGCTTTCTCTATGCACTGGGAATAAGAAGCTCTGCCTTGCATGTCATGGGGTTTTGGCATGAGGGGACAGAGAGAGAATGGGTACAGAGCACCCACAGGGGTGAACGATTCTACATCATTCCTGTTCATGTTGGCTTTTGCCACAGGACACCCCAAGAGCCTGGCTTACCCCCACAAAAATCAATCCCATTGCATCCAGTTCCTGAGTTTTTCCTCTTCCTTTGGTAGCTAGGTTTCTGTTCCTTGATCTTGACCTCCAAGATATATGCAGTATTTCAAAAGGCTTGCAAAGAAAGACAGGGGAGAAGAAGAAGGAAATGGGCAAAATTCTTACTTTTAACAGTTCCTTGGAGAGCCCAGGACTCACACTCTCTGACCCCTTTGCAAAGGGGCTCGCCCAGCCTTTGAAGTAACCATTTCCTGCCCTCCTGGCATTTTCAGATCAGAGGCGGGAGGGGTGTGGAGGTTTGAACTGAAGCTGTCAGCTTTGCTCTGATGTGCACCCTCTTGTCAGGCCCTGGCCCTGGGAGGCCGGACTCATGGTGGTGGCCCCTCCTGTGGTCTGCCTTGGACTCACCACAGGCCCAGCTGCTACTGACCACGTGGGGTTCTTTCAAGAGGCTTGGCTGACCGTCAGTGCAGCTGAGATGTCCTGGGACCTACAATGTCTGAATGGGAGAAGCTGTAAGATGCTCTGGGCCAGTGCTTTTTGGGCTGGAGAGTTGGATTGGGGGGGGGGGTGTCCTCACGATTTCCAGTTCTTTCAAAAGCCTAAAAGGAATATATATATATCCCCTGTGTGAGGGTCCACATGCTCCTTAAATCTCAGACACCTCTACTTTTCCCTGTAATGAACTCATGGTGGGCCTCTCTTTCCAAATGTCACAGGAAACAATAACAGCTTCCCACTGGCTTATCATCTGCTAGGAGCTCATGAGGCCCTTTGTGTGCCTCATTTCACTTACCTGCAGCCTCATAAAATGGGGACCTTTATGATCCTTATTTTGCATATGGAGAAACTAAGAGTCAAAGAGTTAGGCACTTACCCAAAGCCACATAACCAGCTGTCTAAACCCCCAACCCTGGCTCTCACCACTAGGAAGTGGTCTTCTGGAGGCTCAGCTGGGGGTCCAAGTACTCCAAAGAGGCAGACACACTCATCATTATTCAAGAATGGGGGCTTGGTAAGGAAAGTCTGGGGTTCAAGGTCTAACGTTAGGAGGAATAAGGGTGGTGGAATGGCTGAGGACCAGCCACCTAAGGACAGTTCTTAGAGAACTGCAGTCCAGAGAATGAGAGTCTTGCCGTAATTATTCTATGAACTGTCAGCTGGGACAAGAACTTGTTCACTGGACATGAACCCTTGGGCCTGACTCCAGAGAACCTTGAGCTAGCCGGGAAGCAGGGCAGCAGTGGACTGTGTGGAGCCCATGGCACATGCCTGTGGGTCTGTCTGGCTGCGTCTGGGACTCCCCCTACCCTGGTGGGCCACTCCCCAGCAAGGTCAGACCACACATCCTCACTAATTTCCCACTAGTCCCCACCTACCTCCCACCAGCTGCACAGTGCCTTAGTCTTGCCAGACCACAGAGATGTTCAGAGCTGGCAGGGGCCAGTGGTATGTGTCTTCAACAAATGCTTCCTTTACTGCCTTTGTAACTTCCAATCCCATATTCACGCATGCACTCTACAGTTTGCAAAGTGCTTCCACATCTGCCACGTATATAAGCTGAGACCCAAGCTTTTTCTGGGAGCTGGTTAGGGTAGGTGTTGTTGTCCTTAGGTGCTGTGGAGTCAGTGTCTGACTCATAGTGACCCTACGCACAACAAGTGAAACACTATAGTTAGAGTGCTTCTCTGCTATTCATAGGGTTTTCAATGGTTGATTGTTTTTGGAGAGTGGGTTGCCGGGTCCTTCTCCCAAGCCTGCAGCACCTGGTGTTCCCAGGAGGTCTCCCATCCAAGTACTAACCAGGCCTGACCCTGCTTAGCTTCTGAGATCTGATGGGATTGGACTCCACAGTGGTACTGCTACAGACTTAGAGTAGTGGAGTATCCTCTTTTACAGAAGAGAAGGCAGTGCTAAGAAGCAAGGTACCTAATTTAAGGTCAAGTTCTTGGATAAGAAATACTGAAATCAGAAGTCAGAGCTACCTCAGCTTGTTCCATCCCACCACTGCGTTTGAGTGCCTGCTCCACCTCACCAAAAGGATTGCAGAGACCAGTGATGGGTCAGGTTCTAAGCTGATTCCTGCAAAGAACTTTATATTTGCATAACTAACCTGCATCACCATTAACCACATCTTTTTCTCATCCTGGACAGATACAGGTACTCAAATTAAAATTTAATCCCATACCAGTCAAGTTTGCACACCTGCACTCTGAGATCTCATGGTGTGGTGAAAAGACAGAGGTTCAGGTCAGAAGTGGTTTAGGTCCCAGTTCCAAAACTTTCTCATTGTGATTGTAGAAAAACCCTTCTCCACCTCGACCTCTGTTCTGCACATGTAAACTAAAGATGATAGTCCCTACCTTGCCTGCTATGAAAATCAGCAGGGCCATCATATGCAAGCTTCTTTGTAAAAGTTTAAAGAGGGTTGTACAACTGTTACGGGGCTGGGATTTAGCTCAGTTGGTAGAGTGCTGTGTTACAGTCTCTGAGGTCCTGAGTTCAATTCCCAGCACCGCAAAAATGGGAGAAGGACCTGGCAATCCACTCCCAAGGCAATCCCAAAACAGTCAGCCATTGAAAACCCTATGAGGGTCACTATGAGTCGGATACCTACTCGATGGCACCTAACAACAAACAACTATTACACATGACGATGACTCTTCATAAGCAGTGAAAGCAACGGAAGGGCACATGTTTCTGATAGTGATTAAGTGCTGCCCATTTAATTTATGTGACTCATTCTAGTAATTTGAATAAGAACATCATGGGGGCTAGTACCATTATCACCCCCATTTTATAGCTGAAGAAACTGAGATATGGAGCTTTTAAGAAATAGATGGCAAATGGCTGAAGCAGGATCTGAAAACTCGGTAATTCAGTACCAGCTGGTAAGCTCTCTAATAGCCCAGGTACATCAGAATCACCTGAAATGCTGGTTAAAGCCGGAATTGCTGGGTCCTATCCCCAGGGTTGGGAGAAGGACCCAGCAGTTGTTAAAAACCCTAGGAATGGCAGAGAAGCACTGACAATAGTGTTTCACCTGTTGTACATAGGGTCACTATGAGTCAGACACCAACTCGACAGCATCTAACAACAAAAACAACCCCCAGAGTTTCTGAGGAGGGGCCTGAGAATTTGATTTTTGGCACGTTCCCAGATTACTGCTGCTGCTGCTGGATCAGGGACCACACGTTGAGAACCACTGTGCTGCAGCACTCTCCCACCCACCAGTGGCCCAGCCCAGGACCTCTGAGGCCGGTTTATCCAGGTAGGCTGAACCTCTGCATGCACTAGGAACCTGACTGTCCTGTGGACTTAGGTGATGCAGGCAGAGAAGGGACGAAGTGGATGGTGATGATGAGGAGGCCTCTCTCCTTCACAAATCAACTGAGGGAAGCTATTCCATGCAAGTGTCCAAGGCCTTGGGCCTTGGCTATCCAGGCCTTTCCCCAGTGGCTAAGGGAGGAAGGCCTGTCTCAGAGAAGAGTCACAGGACACCTCCTTGGCTCCTTCACTCACGTGTCTCTGTAAGCTTCTAATACTTCTACATTTCAGGAAATGGCCTATGAGTGAAAAGACACAGCCTTTGACAATTGTTGTTGTTAGGTGCCATCGAGTCGGTATCCGACTCATAGCGACTCTCATAGGGTTTTCAATGGTTGAGTGCTTCGGGATTGCCTTGGGAGTGGATTGTCAGGCCCTTCTCCCATTTTTGCGGTGCTGGGAATTGAACTCGGGTCCTCAGAGACTGTAGCATAGTGCTCTACCCACTGAGCTAAATCCCAGCCTTTGACAATATGTGCATTTAATTAAACTTAATTTTTTTTTTTTTGTATTTTTGAAAAGAAGAAAATAACTTCTGGAAGAACAGAAAGACTTCAGAAAACAAGATTTGACCAAAAACAGTAATCATACTAAGAAAAGGGTAAAAAAAACAAGGGCAAACGGATACTCAATTGTTCCAGAACTATATTTGTTGAAAAGACTATGCTTTCTCCACTAAATGGCCTGCATATAGTGGTCAAAAATCAGTAGTACAGACCTAGAATAGCCCAAAAAATGTTGACAAAGAACAAAATTAATTTCCATCATTGACCTTAATGTCTGAGGAGTTAAATTTTTCTTTAATATCCCAACTATTTGGTTTCTAAGACCCCTATCCAGCTGCACTTGCCCAAAAGTTATCTAAGTTTTATCAGGGAAAAGCTGATTTTCTTCAATCAAGACTATATGGTGCTGGCATAAAGACAGACATATGGAACAACGAAATACCATCTGAGAGTCTAGAAATAAAACTTGACATTCATGATCATTGATTGTACTTTTTGTTATTGTTGTTTGAGACAGTGTCTTGCTATGTAGTCTAGACTGGCCTTGAACTCATGATCCTCCTGCCTCAGCTTCCTGAGTGCTGGGATTACAGGTGTGTGCTGTCATGCCCAGCTTCCACCAATTGACTTCCTGCAATGATGATATGATCATTTGATGTGGAAAAACAGAGTCTTCATCAACAGCATTGGGACAACTGGATATCCACATGTAACACAATGAGCTTGAACTCTTGCCTCACACATATAAAAGAAATTGTAGGGTCAAATGTAAGGGCTAAAACTATAAACTTAGAGAAGAAACAGGTATAAATCTTTGTGATCCTGAATTAAGCAGTAGGATATTGCATCATTTATTTAATTTAGGTTTGGCTTAGCTTCTCTCAGCAATGTTTAGCTTTCAGTGTAGGTCTTCTTGCACATCTTTTGCCAGATTTATAACATAAGGATGTCATACTTTTATCCTACTATAAATTGCATGCTTTTAAATTTACATTTTCAAATTTTTGTATTGCTAGTGTATAGAAAACAAAAATCCTTACAACTGAGCCAGTAAGCAACTTCATGATAAATGGAGAAAAGATTGAAGTTGTCCAAAATTTTGCTTTACTTGGTTCTACAATCAACACCCACGGAAGCAGTCAAGAAATCAAAAGACACATTGCATTGGGAAAAGCTGTTGTAAAAGACCTCTTTAAAGTGTTGAAAAGTAAAGATGTCAGAAGATGAAGGTGTGCCTGACACATGCCATAGTACTTTCAGTTGCATCATATGGTTGTGAAAGCTGGACATTGAACAAGGGAGACAGAGGGACTGATGCTTTTGAATTATGGTGTTGGAGACGAATATTGACTATACTACAGACTGCCAAAAGAACCAAGAGATCCATCCTAGAAGAAGTGAAAACAGAGTACTCCTTGGAAGCAAGGATGGTGAGACTGCATCTTATGTATTTTGGACATGTTGTCAGGAGGGACTAATCCCTGGAGAAGGACATCATGTTTGGGAGAGGGGTGGGTCAGTGAAAAAAGGGAAGACCCTCTACTAGAGGGATGGACACAGAGGCTGCAACAATGTGTTTAAACATAACAAAGATGTGCACATGGCACAATATTGAGGAGTGTTTCATTCTGCTGTACAAAGGGATGCTATGAGTCAGACTGGACTGGAGCACCTAAAAGCAACAACAAAAGAAATACAATTGATTTTTTGTAGATTGCTCTTGTATCCTGAACGTTGTCAAACTCGCTTATTATTTCCAGTGGCTTTCCTATGGGTTCCAATGTGTCTTCTCCATGGATAATCATGCCATCTATGAATCAAGGCTGTTCAACTTCTTCCTTTTCAGTCATGGATCCCTTTCATTTTTCTTATTTTCATGAACTAACTGGAGATTCTGCTACAATCCAGGATAGCAGTGAGAACAGACATCGGCGCCTCATCCCTGACTTTAGAGGCAGAACAGCCGGTCTTCCAGTGAAGTGTGATGTTAGCTGTGGGTTTGTAGTTGCCTATTGATGGGTAGGGGAAGGCTCACTCCATTTGTTCCCCTCTGACTCTTAGCTTGCTAAGACTTTGAAGCAGGAATGGATGCTGGACTCTGTCAATGCCTTTTAGGAACCTACAGATAGAAAAAACATAGTGATTGCAGATAAGAGAGTTCAAACCCAAGGGTAGCCTCAGCTTTCTCTCAGAAAGCAGGAAAAGGGGAGGGAAGAGCCCTGTGCATGAAAGAAAACGTTCTTAGGGAGCCAGGTGTGAGGTGCCTTTCTCCATTGCTAGTGTTCCTAGCATGCAGACACTGGCCTATAGACTCCATAAGCGAGTGCTCTTTCTTCTATAGCAAATTGTCTAAGGACTCTGATGCCAGGGCTTGGGTTGGCCAAGGCCCCTCAGAGAGATGAAACCTCAGAATCCTCTACAACATATAATAGTCACAGCAACTGAGCACTGTTGGAAAACCAAGGACCAGGGCTGGGACTAGGGTGAAGCAAGTGAGTCACCTATGGATGCAAAATTTAGGGAGGCAGCCTGGGAACCTATGCACCTCCCTTGCCTAGCCTTCATCCTGGCCCTGCAAAGAGCAAGGCTAAGCAATTTCCCTGCACTCATTCCCTCCACCCTCAAAACAGCCCTAGAGAGGTAGGGACTGTGATCCCTCTTATTTTATAAATGAGGAAACTGAGGCTCAGGGAGGCCTATAGTCACTTGATCAAGTAGTCAGTGGCAGAGCTCACATCTGAAGCAACATCTGTTCGTACTTAGTCTGTGTCCCTAATCAGAAGTTGTCATTTCTGGTGAATCAGAACCACCCGTGCAGCTCTGGAAACAATAACAGCTTCCCACCAGCTTATCATCTGCTAGGAGCTCATGAGGCCCTTTGTGCACCTCATTTCACTGACCTGCAGTCTCATAAAATCAGGACCTTTATGATCTTTATTTTGCATGTGGAGAAACTAAGAGTCAAAGAGTTAGGCATTTACCCAATGCCACACAAACAGCTGTCTAAACCCCCACCTCAGAACTCCTGGCTCAGTAGGTCTGTGGTGGGGGCAGGAGCATTGCCATTCCAACAAGTTCTCAGGGGACAGACTTGGACAGCCACTACATGAAGTCTTGTTTCCCCCTCCACAACTCTTGTGCATCAAATCTCAGCAGCATGAAGATTCCAAGAGTCAAAGAGAGAAATCTAAGAAGAGGCTGTCAGATCTCTCTGGCTTGTGAAAAGAATGGAGGCATCCATTTCCCAGGGTTGGACCAAGCACTTCCAATGTCATCCTGCCTGGATTGCTGCCCCAGCCCCACTCTAGAATGCTTCGTGTAGAATCAGTGAGCAGCTGCGACTTGAGCTGAGGAGTGGACTGACGAGTAGTGGGAACCTCTGTAGGGAATTACTCATCTGAAAAGAATGTCTGACATTTATTCTGAAAGAGGTCATTTTACTGACCCTGAAGACTAGTAGTTCAAAATGGCATTTTCCCCTAAATATATTTCAATATATGTCAAGTGGTTTCTTATTTATTTTGAGACATCTGTAGCAGAGGGACACAGTATATCAGATTTTTAAAGCCTTTTAGCAAAAGTCCTTGCACAATAACAGATAGGGGAAGAAAACCGACCCAGCATATTATAAATCAACATGCTGTAATGAAAAGCAGAGTTAAACCAGCCTTGGGAAATATCCAAGATTTAAATGTGACAACATTCTACAGTTGACCTCAGTGTCTGAGGAGTTAAACTTTTCTTTCATCTCCCAAATCTTTGGTTTCTAAGACCCCCCATGCAGCTGCATGTTGCTTAAAAGTGTTATCAGAGAGAAGCTGATTATCTTCATTCATTTGCTTTTTGCTAGGAATATCATGGGATTTAGCTCAGTGGGTAGAGTGCTGTGCTGCAGTCTTTGAGGTCCTGAGTTCAATTCCCAGCACCACAAAAATGGGAGAAGGACCTGGCAATCCACTCCCAAGGCAATCCCGAAACAGCCATTGAAAACCTATGAGGTAGTTCTATTTTTAGTTTTTTGAGGTACCTCCATACTGATTTCCATAGTGGTTGCACCATTTTACAGCTCCACCAGCAATGTAAAAGTGTTCCCTTTTCCCCGCAGCCTCGCCAGCATTTGTTGTTGTTTGTTTTATTGATCTTGGCCATTCTTACTGGTGTAAGGTGAAATCTCAGCGTTGTTTTGATTTGCATTT
>VMDO01007065.1:16422-94598 GCA_007922755.1 Pedetes capensis | reverse complement strand
AAAAATATATATCCTAAAAAAAATCAAATCAATAAAGGCTATGGCCAAATATCCAATATACTTTACTATAAAAAATACTAGAAAATGTTTAAGCAGTGTGGAAAATGCAGAAAGGACAAGCAAATTGCAAAGCCGTCTATAATCCTGCCATTCTGATGATGGGAGTGATTTGACAGGTACAGACTGGGAACTGGAAGGAAATCTCACCTATCGCACAGCTGCATGCTGGGAGACCTGGGAGTGGCTTGTTCAAGGTCACATAGAGAATCAGCAACAGGTCAGGTCTAGAAGTCTAGACACTGTGTTTTGAGTTTCCAACCACCTCAATACCATATATATACATTTATACACACACACACACACACACACACACAAATATATATGTTGGTGGTGTTGTTAGGTGCCATGGAGTCATGCCCAACTCATAGCAACCTTCATAGTGTTTTCAATGACTGATTGTTTTGGGATTGCCCTGTGAGTGGATTGTCACATCTTTCTCCCATTTTTGCAGTGCTGAGAATCGAACCCAGGACCTCAGAGACTGCACAGTGGCACTCTACCAACTGAGCTAAACCCCAGTGCATGCATGCATGCATATATATATATATGTGTGTGTGTGTGTGTGTGTGTGTGTGTATGTATGTATGTATATGTATACATACATACATACATACATATACATACATATACATATATATGTATGTATGTATGCATGTATTTGTCCTAATGATCTAAGAAAGGCAATTTGAAAATATGGAGAAGTTGGAGGCTGTATCAAGTGGAATTCACTTGCTGGTTCTCATAGTCTAAGAGTCTCCAGAGAACAGAGAGAGCTCTCGTCTCTGCCTTCAGGGCCCACATCTGGCCCTTCCTTCCACCTCTGCCACCCAGACCGAGCAGGGTAGGGTAGGGCAGGGCAGGGCAGGGCAGGGCAGAACATCACCTTTCCTCAGGAGGCTGTTGGTGGCTTCCAGTTGCCAGTCAGCAAAACACTCAGCCCCACGTCTTCACTGCTGGCTCCCTCTCATCCTTCCATGGAAATCTGGGCTGGGCTAGCTCAAGAACCAGGTGTCATGCATGCCACCCACACAGCCCGACTTGTGAGGCCAGGAAGATGGCCCATCTGTACGGCATTCTACTGGAAGTTCGGTGATTACAGCGTATGCCTGTAACGGAAGTGTTGCCTCACTTCCTCAGGTGGCTGTGTCCCCTCCTAGAGGAAGGCATTCCTCAGAAGGTTGGTGTCATTCTGTTTGTGGGGAGGCAGGTGCAATACTTTTCTTCAACTACCTTTTGGTGCATTTCTCAAGTGGCCCACTGCAGTCTGTTCTGCAGCAATCCCTGGATGGACCTTATTACAATTTATTTTCATTTCTTGTTGTTATTTTTTGTTACTGGAAGTGGAGCCCAGGTCCTTGCCCATGCTAGGTAAGCACTCCACCACTGAGCTACACTCCCAGCTCCTGTTGTAGTCTTGAGGCAGCTCAAGATGAAACTATCCAAGGGCAGATACATTGAAAGGTGTTTTATCTAATGAAACAAAGAGTGGTCAATCTAAAGGGTTTTTTAATTCTTTTTTTCTTTTGATTGGAAACTTTTAATGTACAACTTAATGTGTTTCATTCTGACATGTATTTCATTGTGACGTTTCCACATATGCTTTTCATTGTACATTGCTCCCATAACTTCCCTCTTACCCTCTCATTCCCCTCCTCCCCCATCTCCCACTCCACACCAATGGCCTTCTTTTTACTTGTATGTCTTTTTGTGGGAATATTCATCTATACATGGGCATCCCAATTTTGGTTTAAGCCCAAACTTTTTCCTGTAGTGATCTATCTTTTTACATTCTCAGCAGTATTACATAAGTAATCTAGTCCGTTTGCATTATTGCCATCCTTTGATATCTTCGGTATTATTGGTATTATTATTTCCCTAACTATTAAAGTTTTGCTGTTTACTTTGAGGTTGACCTCTCTCTCATTCTTCATTCCTCTTTGGCCTTCCTCCTCCTCCTGTCTTCTCCCATTGTCGCTTCCTTTTGCTAGATCCCTCCCTCCTTTTTTCTACTCCTTAAATTGTCCCTTCTCTGCTAAATTTACATAGCTTTTTATTATGTTCCAATTTATGTGTAGGATTTTTTCCTTCCTTTAAGTTTGATTCAGCTCTCATATATGAGTGACAACATGTGGTGTTTCTTTTTGGGCTTGTGTTCATTCACTTAAGATAATTTTCTCCAATTCTATCCATTTTGCTGCAAATGACATTATTTCATTTTTTAATTGCTGAGTAGTATTCCATTGTGTATATGTACCATAATTTTTTTTTTATCCGTTCTTTTGTTGACAGGCACTTTGACTGATTCCATATCCTTGCTATTGTGACGAGTGCTGCATTGAACATGGAGATGCAGGTGTCTCTGTGGTATGATGATTCATCTCCCTTTGGGTATATTCCCAATAGTGGTATAGTTGGGTCAAATGATAGATCTATTTTCAGTTTTCTGAGGTACCTCCATATTGATTTCCAAAGTGGTTGAACCAACTTACAACTCCACCAGCAGTGTAAGAGGGTTCTCTTTTCTACACAGCATCACCAGCATATGTTGTTATTGTTTTATAGACCTTGGCCATTCTTACTGGAGTAAAGTGGAATCTCAGAATTGTTTTGATTTGCATTTCCATAATGGCTAGGGACATTGAGCATTTTTTCATGTGTTTCATGGCCTTGATCAATCTAAAGTTTGCTGAGCAATCCTTTGGAGCCAACACTCTGCTAAGATCTTCACATGCATTATTAGTTCTCTGAATGCTCACTAGGCCCCCTTGAGGATTATACTAGTCCTTTCTTCTCCCTGGTTTATCCACGTGGGCAGTCTGGCTAGACAGGTTAGGTTGTATACAGTTGGAAGGAGGAGTAGAGCGGGGCCAGGGGTGCAGATTCAGGTCCTACATCGAGAGCAAAGTACTAAGGCTTTGAGGGCTTGGCGTCCTCCAGCCCTCAGATCTTCCCAGTGCCATCTCTGGCTTTGGACAAAGGCCCGGCTCTCCATCTTCACCCTCCCCAATCCCCTCCTCTCTGCTCAGACTTCAGTAAGGTGAGCCTTGGGACGGGTCTTGAAGACAATTCATACCAACCTTTGTCCTCCTTCCTGGACAGCCGAAGATGCTGAGCTCAGAGTGAGAGCCCCTGCATTACACAACCCTAGACGCATTGTGTCTTTGGCTCCACATGACTGATTTTCTGGAGCTGTGTAATGCATGGCATGAGAGAGTCAGGGACTAGCCTGAGCTCCGCGGTCACTGGAAGAGTCAAGACTTGAACCCAGAGCCAAGACATTTCTCAGCAATCCAGACAGCCATGCTCAGTGTGCTTTGGGGCTAATTCCTATTCCTTTCCATCTCTGCTTGCTCCCAAGCAATATTAACATGGAAATATCAACAGTTGCCAAGGAAAGTAGGTCATTAAAACACCTGCCCTCATATACACCTCCTCCTCCTTCTTTTCCTTCTCCTCCTCTTCTCGTCTTTTCCTCCTCCTCTTCTTCTTCCTTTCCTCCTCCTCCTCCTTCATCTTCTTCTTCCTCCTCCTCCCCCTTCTCCTCTGCTCCTCCTTCCCCTCCTCTTCCCCTACCTCCTCCCCTCTTCCACCCCTCCTCTTCCTCTTCCCTTCCCCCTCCTCCTTTCCTCCTCCTCCTTCTTTTTCTGGAGGTACTGTGGAATTGAACCCAGGCTTCACAGAAGGTTTTGCAGGCACTTTGCTACTGAGCTGCACACTCAGCCCATTTTTTACTTTTTGAGACAAGGTCTCATTGAGTTACATAGGTTGCCTCTGGCCTCGCACTTGCGATCCTCTTGCCTATACCTCCTGGGTTGCTGGGATTACCTGTGTGCACCACCATGCCTGGCTATATCCATTCTTTTCAACACTCTTCTCTGAACCTGTTGAAGCAAGTCTTTCCCCATCTCCAGGCTTCAGCTGGCCTGGCAGCCTTGCTGACCCACAAAGCCCCTTCTGTGGGTGATCGCTACTCAGCATGGCTCATTCTCACCCCTCTGCTTTCCAAATGTCCAGGTGCTCAGCACACACCAGAGATTGTGCCAGGACCTAGGAACTAGTCGCATGATAGGCGCCATCTCTGCCTTAGAAAGCATGGGAATTACATTTTCACCTCTCACTTTTTGAGATGAATTCTCTTCTAGTGAAAGCGTGAAACTACAGGTCTCACCATTCATGCCTCCTTTCCAGGCACTCTCTTTCTGGCTGTGGGATCTTGGACAAGTAACACAATCTCTCTGAGCCTCTATTTCCCTATTTATAGGGGTAAAAGTCATCCCTTCCTCCAAAGGGATCTGGGGAGATTAAATGAGCTCATGGATAAGAAGCAATCCAGTGATCCGTGGGCTCTGGAGTCACAAATCCCCACTCTGCCACTAACTTGCCCTGTGACTCAGAGAAAATCACTTAACCTCTCTGTGGCTTTGTTTTCACATCAACAGAATGGGGACCATTCTAGAAACAACCTCAGAAGAGTGTTGAGAAGATTAAAGGAGACGGTGCATGTGAAGAATTGAGCCCAGTAAGAATTGGGCCTTTTATAAGCCCTCTTGCTTCCTGGTCCTTATCCTCCTCCCTCCCTCCATCCCCCAACTTGCCCCTTTTCTTTGTTTCTGAATTATAGTTGCGCTTCATCTTTCAGCAGGTCATTCAGACAAAAGCTGCAAAGCACCTATGAGAAGTCCTGCTCCTGTCCCTGTCCTCAAACACCTCCAGGAAATCTCTCTGTTGCTGGTTCTTAACATTCAGAGATTGTGTGTGTGTGCGGGGTGGGGGGGCACCAATAAACAAGTGCGTTTCTATAGTTTCCATGTGTTTATACAAATGGCAGTTTTCTACATTTATTGTTTTATTTTTTGCTTTCTACTTCTTCATCACAGACTGTAGAGACCATTGTATACTATAAATGACATCTATGAATAGAAGTTCCGCTCTTTTTCTGTAAAAGCCTGATAGTACTGCATCGCATGGCACAGAGTTTATCAACCAGCCCAATGCCAGTGGGCATTTAGGCTGTTTCCTTTTCCACACAGAGAATCTGGCAGTGACTGGGCTATTCTCTGAATTGCTTTCAGCCTCTGTCAACCCTTGATCACATGGCCAGTGCCACGGGGCCAGAAAGGCAAACAGCGCACACTGCGTCCTGGTGGGCTGATGACTTTGCAGCCTCTGGCACGTGTCTCACGCTCTCTGCTGCAGCAGTGTCAGGCGTTCGAAGGTCTAACAAATGCCCGGGTGATGCTGTGGCTGCTGGCCTAAGGCTGCATCTATAACCACAGCTCTAAGCCGCTAAAAGAGGGGGTCTGATCATCATCCCCATCTCCTGGTTCCTGAGGTCTGCAACCCCTTCACTCCATGCCAGCACCAGACCGAGGGCCTAACACATCTCCATGATTATTCCCCTATCTGCCCCCTTGCCGCAGAGGGAAATTGAGCCGGACATGGGGACGGTGCACAGAGATGCCAGAGGGTTTGGGGTGTACTGGAGCTCCTCCTCCAATCTCTTTTCAGGCCCACTTCTTGGAATGGCTGGGGACCACAGCTGAGCTGTTCATCAGAAATCATTGTTTCCATGCCAGTGGAGTGGAGTGATGCTGGGAGAAGCCCAGTGCAGAGCCCCAGCATGCTTCCCCAAGTGCCAGCCTGTGCCAGCTTGCTCCCTGGCGCAGGGGTTGCAAGAGAGGATGGGGAGCAGAGAAGGGCCGAGGGTCCCTCCAGCCCTCACCCCTGCGGCTGTGAAAGGGCTGCTGCTGTTCTCAGAGCCCTTGTAATTTGCTCTCATTAACCTGCTTTGTTCTGAGCTGGGCTCAGGGTGCTGTGGAGAACCTCCAGGCGGCCCTGCAGGCCTGGTCGTGCTTCCACAGGGCTCCTTGCTGGCCTGGGAGGGAAGCTGGAGTGGAGGCTGTGTGTCACCTCCTCATGCCACTCTCCCCGCAGATGTGGTGAGAGTCAGAAGGGGCTTTTGTTGGGGTATCATAATGGCTGGTTGAGGGGAGGATGAGGTGAATTCCTAACTGCTGTGTGTCCTCAGGCAAGGCTCTCTGAGCCACCAAATTCCCTCTCGTAAAATGAGATCGCTCTGGCTCTGTGCCTGTGCCCTGGCCAGTGTCAGGCCTCAGGATGCAAACATCTGCAGCATTTTCCTTTGCTCACCTGGTGTGCAGCCCAGACACTGACTGGCTGTCACCCGTGCTCGGGCCTCCCGCCCTGCCTGGGGCCTCCACCGGCCACTGTCTCTTCCCAGCCTCCTTTGGCCTCCCTTGGTTTGTGTCCCACTCCCAGGCCTTCTAGGGCCACGGTGAGGTGCCTGTGCCACTCACTGGCTGGGGGCCTTGGGAGTGCCTTCAACACTAGGTTTCCCCAGGGGTAGGACGAAAATCACCCCACCACCTGCTGCTTGGGGTTGTCGTAAGGGTCCAGCTTCGTGATATGATGCCTGCAGAGTGCCCAGTGCCTTGCCAGGCGCCCAGGATGCTCCAGCTGCTGCCGGCCATCCTGTGATTGTCACCATTGGTACTTCCAGGCTGAGCAGAAACAGGGCTCTGGGTGGACAAACACCCCAAGCCTCCAGACCCTACGTCCTTCCTGGCTTTTGCCATTGTCCTCTCCTCTTCTGCTAGCCCAGAACATCTCACTGGCTGGGAAAATGGTCCAAGTTGTCCTTTTTTGTTTCCTTTTCATCAATGAACACGGTCTTTCCTTTTCTTCCTTTCTTCCCTCTCTCCCTCCTTCCCTTGTTCCTTCGCATCTTCCTTCCCCCTCCCTTTCTCCTTTCCTTCCTTCTCTTCCTCCCTCCCTTCCTGCCCCCCCCTTTCTTTCTTTCTTTTCTTCAAACATCCAGATTTGATAGACCCCTACCACACCCCTGGCAAGGCAGCCACCGAGACAAAAAAGACCCAAAGAGCTTTCTGGGTGGTGTGAAGGAAGGAGGAGGGGCTCACACATTCAGACAGGGTCTCCAGTGGGCAGAATGTGGCCCCTGGGGGCTGTGCATGGGGTGCCCTAGGCTCTGGCGTTGAGTTCCGTTCCGTTCCATTCCATTCTAGGTGCGTTCTGCTGACTCAGATGTGGAAGGGGCTTGAGGAGGCCCTGTTGAGCTGTGGCACCAGCCACAAACAGTACTTGTTAAGTGACTTGGGTGATTCGCTTGGCTTCTCTGAGCTGTTCAGCTTATTTACTAGGGGCAAGAAAATGAATTTCCCCTGTTGGAATGTATGTTCAGTTATTTGTGGACCTTCCTTGCATGCCTGCTCCCGCTTCTGTCCTGGGGCAAAGATGAGCCCGTGGACTCGGCTCTTGGATTTCCTCATGGGAGTTGCCAGTATTTATTGAGCTGTTCCTGTTTCAGGCACTTTATTCATATGAAGCCATTTTATTCTCACAGCAGCCTTGTGAGGACAGTTACTACTGCCCATACTTTATAGACAAACAAATCCAGACACAAAGAAGCTCAGTGAGTTGCCCAAAGTCCCCAAGATTTGGCTCTAACCCCTATGCCAGGAGCTCTCTAGGAGTGGTCTGGGGACCCCTGGCGTCCCATACTTCATGGCTGTGGTCCAAGGGGTCCCAGTACTGTTCACAGTGATACTGAGAACACATGCACCTCTGTGCTCTGTATTTCTTGTGAGTACGTGGGGAGTTTCCCAGAGGCCAGTGCTCATGATATCACAGTGAACAGCTAAGAGACTCTAGGTGTCTGTTGGAAAGAGTTGCAAAAATGTACGGTAATGCCACTCTTCACTATTTTTTTACTTGAAAATATTTTCATAAGATTTAATGTGAACATGCGATAAGCTTGCTGTTATTTTTAAATGAACTGTTATGTAAAAATTTAAATGGTTTTCTTGGCTTTATTTATTTATTTACTTATTTGGTGGTACTTAGAGGTTGAACCAGGGTCTCATGCACACTTTGCAAATGCTTTACCACCCCCAGCTCATTTTTTATTTTTTATCTTGAGACAGGGTCTTGCTAAGTTATGCATGCTGCCTCTGGCCTCTAAGTAGTGATCCTCCTGGCTCTGCCTGCCGAGTTGTTGGGGATCACAGGTATGAGTCACCGTGCCCAGCTTGCTTTTTTTAGTTTTAATTTCTAATAATGTGAGAGTATAAATAGGTCCTGTGTCAGTCACTTTTCTGTTGCTATGACAAAATGCTTGAGGAAAACAACTTGAAAAGAGGAAATGTTTATTCTGTTTCATGGTTTCAAAGGTTTGAGTCTATGGTTAGTGGGCCCAGTTGATTTTGTTGTTGTTAGGTACCATCGAGTTGCTGTCTGACTCATAGTGACCCTACATACAACAGGCAAAACACTATTGTCAGTGCTTCTCCGCTATTCATAGGGTTTTCAATGGCGGATTGATTTTTGGGAGTGGGTTGCTGGGTCCTTTTCCCAAGCCTACTGTATCTGGTATTCCCAGGTAGTCTCCCATCAATGTACTAACCAGGCCTGACCCTGCTTAGCTTCTGAGATCTGATGGGTTTGGATGCCACAGTGCTACAGGTGCAGGCTTCAGTTGATTTTAGGCCTGTGGTAAAGAACAATGTCATGGCAGAAGTGTAGGGTTGGGGAAACCCACTCACCCTCAGGGCAACTGGGAAGCAAAGGAAAAGAGAGGAAGGGCCAAGGGTAAAATACAGCCTTCAAGGGCACCCCAGGGACCACCTTCTTCCAACTAGGCCCTCCTCCTAAAGCTCCCCCGCCTCCCAAAAGCACATTAAGCTCCAAACCCATGAGTGGATTGATCCACTGATAAGGTAAGAGTCTTCCGGATCCAGTTACCTCCCAAAGGCCCACCTCTGACCACTGCCTTCCACATAGCTTTGCAGGGGGAACAAAAAGCTTGAGAACTGTGGCACAAACTTAGACAGAACTGCTCCTGTCTTGTACCTCTATGGATACGCTCCAAGAGAGGCCCATTCGAGGTGTGGCCCCCAAGTGGCTCACCAGCATCATTGCGTCAGGCAGTCCCAGAGCCCTGGATTGTGCCACAGCAGGCAGCCCGTGTGAGAAACCTGCTCTGTCACAAATCACTGTTGGTGATTCAGCACATCTGTCCTTGTGACTAGCCATATGGGACTTTAATTCTGAATCCTTTTTAAAAAATTTTAAGTAGTAGGTGTTGAACCCCAGGCCTCCTGCATGCTTTGCAAGTGCTCCCCCAGGTACACCCCCAACCCCTTTTTTATTTTTCATTTGAAACAGGGTCTCACTGAGTTGCACAGGCTGCCTCTGACCTAGAGCTTTTGATGCTCCTGCCTCAGCCTCTTGAGTTGCTGGGATTCCAGGGCGGGGGCGGGGTGCCACGGCATCTGGCTTTTAAATCCCTCTTTGAGTTTCTCAGAGCAACAGTGTGTCTGTCTTGATGGGTGATCCTTCCTTATTGTTGTTGTTGTTAGGTGCCATTGAGTTGTGTCTGACTCATGGCGACCCTCATACGGTTTGCAATGACAGATTGTTTCGGGATTGCCTTGGGAGTGGGTTGCCACGTCCTTCTCCCATTTTTGTGGTGCTGGGAATCGAACTCGGGACCTCAGAGACTGCAGCGCAGCACTCTACCAGCTGAGCCAAATCCCAGCCCTGGGTGACAACTAGAAGCTAAATAATGAAGACAATGGTGACAATCATATCAGGAACCCATTAACATTTGTGACGTGGAGTCCAGTCTACATGTTGGCAGATCTGGAGAAAATTTTGTGACAGCTTTTGCAGACTCAGCTCTAAGTGTAAGTGATGAGCCGACAAGGACATGATTCTACCATTCAGCATTTCTATAAAGCGATTCCTTCAGAAGATGCGAGCAATGTGTTCCTGCCACACTGAGTAGGTGACTTCGGCCCTCAGGGTCCTGTCTGTGCCCCAGACCGACTCACCAAAGAGCATTCTGTACCACGATTGGCTGCTCAGCTGTACTTGGCTCAGCTTTGAATTTACCTGAGAGCTGATCTTGTTTTGGAAGCTCACAATGGCATCATGTTAGAGCCTCTGATCCAACCCGAAAGGCTGGTGCGGGCCACAGATTTCTGCTCCTGAGTCAAGATATTCATTCCTGTGTGATCCTGGCTGGACTGTTAGATATTCTAGAGCTTCAGATCCTCAGCTGACAAACGGAAAAAGAAATCTACCTTCTTGCCATTACAGCACTGTTTGGAGGATCAAATAAGGTAAAATACGCCGAAAAACAGAAAGCACTTGTCTCTGTCCTGAGGCCTCTAATGCACTGTTCTCCATACCTGGAACCTATCCACACCCTTCCCTGTGGCTGTAAAGCCCCAAATAGTCCTAAAACACTGTCCACTCTGCTCTAGCCACACTGGCCCACCTGTGCAAGTTGGTCTCTGGCCTGGATACTTGCCATTTCCTTTGTGTGGAATGCCCTTCCCCCAGGGAGCTGCATGGCCGGCTCCCTGCATTCGTTCAGCCAAGATCTCTGTTGACATGCCACCTAATCAGACCAGTCTTCTCCACTCCCCTGACTCTGCCTTGGTGTCCTCACAGCATGTGTGACCACCTGGTACATTTTAGAGCTCTTGGTCTCCCTGCTGATTATTTGACTTTAAAATGTCTGTCCCACACGAGCAGAGATTTGCTTTGTTCTGCAGTAATCTTGGGGCTTAGGTCCTGGCACATGTCTGCTCCGTCAAAACAAGTTTTAAAAAGAGGGAAAAGAGAAGAAACCCACAGACCGCCGTCTCAGAGTACGGGGCAGGGCAGGACAGGTGGAAGGGATCCCAGTTTGCCAAACCATACGGGACGAAGAACAGGAGACCCCACGTTCCCTCTTGCCCCAACCCACCTCCTGGCTTAGATATCTTAGAGCAGAGCCTCAGTGTAATTATGAGCCTTTGGATTGTTTACTCCTCATTAACCACCCTCTTTGCTCACTCAATTGGTCTGAAGCCCATGGCATGGGTAACTGTGCAGCAGTTTGGCAGGCAGGCAGCGGCAGCCAGGATTGTGCTAACTGGGAGGGCTCTGGATGCAATTCTCACGTGATAATGGTGCTCAGACAGGCAGCAGCCGCTGCCTGCAGCACCTTTGATGTCCTGGCAAGCACACCCCGTGGGACTTGCTCAACCTCGGGAACACTGCTCTGAGCTGCTCTGGGTTGACTGCACGTGCTCAAAGGGGCTCCTGGACACCAAGCTCTTCAAACCCTTGACACAGGGAGCAGAAAATTCTCACTCCGTGTTCAGGGAAGTAGAATCCAAGCTGCATACACCTGGTCTGGCTTCTGCCTGCCTGGCCGCCCCACCTCACCCTGCTCTGCCTCAGTTTCCTCTGGCGCCACTTGCCCGCTGCCTGCTGCCCCAGGCCCTTGGTCTTAGCTGCCTCCAGCTCCCTCCTTCTTAGCTTGCCTGTATCTGCTTCTGGGATTCGTGGAGGGACTGTATCACTTTGGGAAAGTTCTAGTCCCTCTTTGCAACTCTGTTTACCCCTCTGATAAACAAGTGGATTTACTCAAGCTCCAGATTCTTTTCCAAACGGACATTTTACATCTGAGCATGTGCCAGTCATGCAATGAGGCCACAGAGTTTGTGGAGCCCCCACTGAAAGCTGAGTTCTGAGTGGCAGACAGTGGCAAAGGAATGAGACAATGACACTGTCCTCTAGGGGTGCAGGAGGTTGACGGGCTAGACATACACACAAATAAATAGTTTCTGCTATCAATAAATGCCATGAACAAAAATAAAGGCAAACAACTGGCATGATGAGGCAGCTTTAGTTAGAGAGGTCACAAGGAGCCTCTTTGAAGAGGCAATGAAGTGAGATCTGAATGAAAGGATGCTGGGGACCTGTGGTCCAGCAAGGAGCAGCAACCACAGAGGCCCCAAGAAAGAAATGATCATCGCCTTCCAGGGGTGGACAGAAGGCCTATGGGTCACATGGAGGGTGCCGTCAGGTGGGCAGAGGACAGGTGATGAAGGCCGACAGTGTGTGGCTCCTGCTGAGGGCCCCCGGAAGTCTCTGGAAGGCTTCAGCTGGATAGTGACCTACATCTTAGAGCAAGTCCCTCCAGAACACAGAGAGGTGAGGTGTCCGGTGGCCAATTGCAGGGTAGAGGGCCCGGAGGAAGCGGTGTTTTTGGAGACAGCCCCGACCGAGCACCAGGGTGATCAGGTGCACTGGTGAGTGAAGGAGAGATGCGCGGGGGCACCATCGGCAGGAGCTCGATGGAGCCCACATGTGTTTTGGTGACCACTAAAGGGTCCTCATTTTCCAGGGCTCGGCACTGGCATTTAGACACATCTGAAAGGTAACAGGGTGCTGTCCTGTATTCTTGCTGGCCATTGTCCTTGAGGGCAGTGGCTTCAGTTGCCACTCTACTCTCTGTGCCCAGCACCAGGCTAGGCACAGACTCATAAGAGTCGCGAATTGTCCTTACAGCGTGTCTCCCTCGGGGACCTCACCAGCAGGCTAGGAGGCCATGCCAAGGAGGCATCCTTGGGCTCACGAGCCATGCATTCTCCACAGCCCAGCCAGTTCCACAAGCGACCAATCCCAGTGGGCAAGACAGCTCGGCCGTGTCACCCGCTGATGACACCCTCTGAGCCTCTGCACCCTCACTGGCTGCAAGAGCCCAGCGTCTCTATCTCCATGCCATCTAGCTGCTTTCCAGACCAAAAACACGCACATTCTTGTAGTGCTTAAAACTCTTCAGCAGCACACCCCACGCACACCCTGCTTCTTTCCTTGTGGGTCACATGCATTCACAGAGGGTAGAATGACAACTGCACTTGGGAAATGTCAGGGGGAGGGTCCTTGGGGAGGGGCTGTATCAATGCAGATGTCTCCTGGCTGAGGATGCCCCACTTTGCCTACAATCAGGCTGGTGCAGGAAGAAGACATTCTGTGGGCAGAAGGTCCCCCAGGACCCACAGAAGAAAGTGCAGCCCTAGAAGCTTATCAAGGAGGGGACTCCAGCCCTGGCACTTTTAGCCCAGCCTGGCTGATGGTGCAGGCTGTGCCCTGTTCCGGGGCTAATAAGAAAGCCAGCCCCGGGGCACTGGGGCCTTGTATTAAATTTTTAATAGCCATGGTGGGTTTGATCCCACACTCCTAAGAATTAGTCACCACAGGTCAGGTGAGGAATTTATGGACAGGCCTCAACAACCTGTATCTGCCTTGGGGATGGAAGCATGTTTGAGAATCCCAAAAGGCAAGGCAGTAGGGAGGAAGGAGCTCTAGACAAGGAGCCTCGCTCACTTCCGTCTGTTCCACAAAACCATTCATCTCTGTGTCTGTGCTACCTCAGGCTCCATCCTATGAGGCTAAGACTGTGCCGCCTTGGGCATGTTCCTTCACATCTCTGGGCTTCAGCTTCCTAAATGGAAAAATAACAGAGTGGGGCCGTTCCCACCTCTGACACTCTGTGCCTGGATCTGTGAAGGACAAATGGCATCTCCAGCTGCAGGTGCTGCCTGGGGAGGCCTCCCTGGTGGGAAGATGGCTGTAGAGGCAGAGCTGTCCCTGGAAGGCCAGGCACACTCAGGGTGGGCTTGCCATCTCTTGCCCCTTTGCTGCTGCAGGAGGTGTGAAGAGGTTAAAGTCACTGAATAGGGAAGGACTAGTCACCCAGCCCCCTCCCTCTTCCAGTCCTCTCCCCCTTTTGTTCTCAGGGATTTGCTCAGCTTGCTGGGGTTAGGCAAGCCTGCATGCTGGGCTGGGAGCCATGCCTCCTGCCCGCCACACGGAGACAGAACTGTAGCAACTTGCCCTTGTTCTTCCCCCGGGCAGGAAATCTGAAGCTGCGGCAAGGGGTGGAGAAATCTTGGAACCAGAGACATCAGCCAAGCTGGAGCTAGAACTGCTGTCAGAGAACACTGAGTCCTCGGAACTCCTTTGGCAGATAGGGAAACTGAGGCTCAGAAAGGAAACATTTCGTAGGTTCACCCAGCAAGTTAGGGACAGACTCAAATGCAGGTGTCATGATTCTGAGGCCGAGTCCTTTCTCCTAGGCTGAACTTCAGAGCTTGGGGACAGTCCTTTGGGCTGAAGCTGTTGTGAAGAGGTAACACTGGAGCAGAGGAGGCATGATTCCAGGTGTCAGTGAAATGGCAACAAGGGCCTGGTTCCTCTGGGATGCCTCACCAAGTGCCCCAGGTGACCATTCCCCAGATCTCGGATGGTAGTAGACAGGCCCATTCTCACTAAGAGCTCAGCTCTGACAAGGTCTCTTCCATTCCAGGCTCAGCTTCTGAAACAGGCTCGGCCTCAAGCCCCAGCTCCTGGTGACCCTGAGCAAATTACTTAACCTTTCGGAACCTCAGCTTCCTGTGTGCAACATGGTAGCATTAACAGCACCTTTTCCACAGTCATGTTGAGAGATGAGTGAGGTCACACAGGGCAGGGTACAGAGAAAGTTCTGGAGAAATGATGGGTTCCTCCTTTTCCTCCTCTGCCATGGGTGCTTCCTCGTCTTCTGCACCTTTTTGGGTTTATTGGTCTGCCCTCAGCTACTTCCTCCTCTTCTCTTTCAGCAGAGGGACCTATTTCTGGGCCACCTTCCTCAGAAGCCAGCAGAAGTAAAGGGGTACACTGTAGGGTCAGTGTTCTCCTAGAGGTCTCTCTGCTTGCTTTGTCCTGTGCCTCCCTGGCTCCTGGGCTATCCCTGGGCTGACCAGTTGTCACTGAGCTGAGGCATAGGACTCATCTTAACACCCTGAGCTGCAGGACTCTGAGCCTGTCATCTCACTTCTCTGAGACAGTTTGTCCCAGGGCAACACGGGGCCAGATCTGGGCTTTGCCTAGTTCATAGGTGTCTGTGTGGGACAAAGGACGTTGAAGATGCAAAGCTTTATCAACCTGCCCTACATCTGTTCCCTCCTCCTTCCCCAGTTTCCACGAGGGATCCAGGCCACTCTAGCCTTCAAGTTTAACCAGTGGTTTTGGGGGTACCTGACATTATGCCATGCTCCAGAGTAGGATATGAGACCTGGCTTAGCCAATCAGAAAACTGGATTCCCTGCGGTCACTCTGATTGGCTGGAGAGAGACCTATGACTCAATCACAGCTAATCAGTGTTTATCCTGGGATTTTTGCTTGTAGTGACAGGGAGAAATGACCCACTTTTTTGCATCTGGATGACAGCTTGGGAGAAGGTGAGCTTAGAGCTCCCAGGAACCATTTGGAGAAACTCCCTGGTAATGTAAGCAAATACAAAGGGAAACAGCCAAGGGGTAGAGGAGGGCAGTCTCCTGCCAGCATCCTTTGCTCATCTTGCCCCATTCGTGAACCTGAAGCCAATCTACAGCAGCACTTTTCAGGATATGAGTCAATTTCTTTTGTTGTTTTCTTTCCTTCTTTCTGTTTCTGGCACAGGGGGCATGCCGATCTTCTCAGCATCATTCCAAGCAGCTTCCAAACAGGAAGCAAGCACCTGTTTCTTATCCATTTATTTATTTATGCTTAAGACAGAATGATTTGGGTTTCTGTCATCTGCGATCAAAATTTCCTGATTAAGACAAAAAAAACAAAATAGAAGCAATAATAGTACCTGGATGTGTTAGCTTTCCGTTGCTGTGAAAAAATACCATAGATAAACAACTTGCAAGGAGGACAGGTTTCTTTTGGCTCACAGTGTCAGAGGTTACAGCCCATGATGACGTGGGCTCGTTGTTTCTGGGTTGTGGCGAGGAAGAATGGCATGGCAGGAGCATATGATGGAGCAAAGCTGCTCACTTCATGGCAGCCAGGAAGCAAAGAGAGAGGGAAGAGGCTCGGTTCTCAATTTCCCCCTCAAGGGCACATCCCCACTGTCCTCACTGCCCTCCACCAGGCTCTACCTTCTAAGGTTCCACCTCTCCCAATGGCATCACAGGCCAGTGATCCTTTAGCGACTTGGCCTTTGGGTGACATTCAAGATTCAAACTATAGCATGATGAACAGTGTTAGCTGCTGACCCAATATCCACTTCCCCTTCTCACTAACAGACCTCAGATTGGGAATGGAGGCAAGGGAAGACAGCTAAGTCCCGGGAGAGATGTGATAGTGGTGTAATCATGCCACCCGTGCTTCTTATCTTTAAAGATCTCTTGCTGCTGGTGGTGGCCACATGACCTAGATCTAGACTGTGAAACATAAGGGAGAATCTACTGGGAAAGGAAACACAAGAATTTTGTGGGAATGTAGACACAACTAGCATCATCTGTCTCCTTATTCTTGCCTTGAAAGTGAATGTGGTATCTGGAGTTAAGAAGCCATTTTGGGACCATGAGGCAGAAGCTAAAGGAATTACAGTGTTATTAGTCCTGATGTCACTGAGCACTGGAAAAAATGCCTATAGCTGTCTGCCTGTATGCTTCTTGTAATACAATAAAAACAAATATCTATTTGTTTAAGGGATTGTAGTTGGATTTTCTGTTATTTGCAACTCAAACAATTTTTTGAGGGCCGAGGATGTGGCTTAGTGGTAGAACACATGCCTAACAGATACAAGGCCCTGGATTCCACCTCCAGCACCACACACACACACACACACACACACACACACACAAATTCTTTGGAAGTGAGACATTTTGCTCTTGTATAATGTAGGTACCTATCTAGCAATGTCACTGATCCAAAATTCAGACAAGAATAATAACAAAGAATAAATAGTATTTATTGAGTAGTAATTATTGTCATCTAGTGTAAGTGCTTTAGTTGCATATAACCTTATGGTTGGTTATGATAATTGTAAGAGACAGATATTAATATTAGCCCCATTTTATGGATCAGAAAACTGAGCCACAGAAAGATCTTGTTCAGGGTCACACAGCTAATAAGTGCTGCAGACAAAAAGGCTTCTGAGTGGCCACAATGAGTTCTACTACGTATTTTATTTGTGGGAGAGCACCTTGTACAGAGATGATGTGTTCATTTTATACACAGTGCGGATATGTAGTTATCCAACAGAGTCACTGTTATCAAGAAGAGAGAAAGAAGGGTCCCTGAAATAAGGGCAAGTTGACATGATCAGTGAAGGAAGACAAAACACAAAAAAGACTAGGCCTTTCAGTGAGGGGCAAATTTCCTAACATATCTGTCTTAGTCCAGTCTATCTTAGTCCAGTTTTTGTTGCTATAACAAAAAAGCTGAAGCCAAATAATTTAGAAAGAATAGAAGTTTGTATAGCTCCCACTTCTGGAAGCTTGGAAGTCTGACAGCTTGGTGCTGACATCTGGTGAGGACCTGCTTGTGGCATCATAACATGGCAGAAGGAATCACATGGCAAGAGAGAGTGAGTGTGCTAGCTTGGGTCTCTTTTCCTTTTCTTATAAAACCACTAAAGCCATCACATGAACTCCCCCCACAACCTCATCTAATCCTATTTACTTATCAAAGGCCCCTCTTCTAAATACCATGAATATGTGAATTTGGGGATTAAGTTGCCAACACATGAAGTTTAAATTTTAAAACTTTAATTGATACATAGTAATCATCCATATTTATGGGCTATAGTGTGATATTTCAGTACATATATACAATATGTCCCCCATGTGTCTGTCAGCTTGTCCTTCCATAGGGCTTGTGTGTTGCTGTGATGCTGAAAGCCATGCCACCAGTATTTCAGATACCAGCAGGGCCACCCATGGTGGACAGGTTTCAGCTGAGCTTCCAGACTAAGACAGACTAAGACAGAATAGGGAGAAGGACCTGGCAGCCCATTCCTGAAACAAGCAGCCATTGGGCCCACCCTATGAATAGCCAAAAGTCATTAGCAAATATAGTGCCAGAAAATGAGCCCCCTAGACTGGCATTCAAGAAATGACTGGGGAAGAGTGGTCTCCTAAAAGTAGAGTGGACCTTAATGATGGAAATGAAATAAAGCCTCTGAGACTCCGTTTTGCTGATGTGGCACAACTCAAAATGAAAAGAAACACAACAACGGGCTGAAACATAAAAAGATCATGTGCATGGCACAGTGGTTGGCAGTGTTTCTTTCTGCTCTACATAGAGTCACTATGAGTTGGATCTGACTTGATGGCACCTAGCATACAATGTGTAATGGTTAGATCAGGGCAACTGGTGTAGCTAATTATCACCTCAAACAGTTATCATTTCCTTGGGCTGGGAACATTCAAAATCCTTTCTGCCAGCTACTTTGATATACACGATTCATTCTGGTGCATGAACTTTTGAGGGACATTCAAACCACGGCACGGCCAAAAACACTACTGTGGGAAGACTGCTTCCAGTGGCTGCTGGATTTCTAAAGTCTTATCCTTATTTGAGAAGGCAGGGAAGCAGCAGGAAGAGCTGGAGATCAGATGAAATGTGAAATACTTGAGACTTGAGAAAGTTGAGTTCCTCATCAGCAACCCCTTTCTCTGGCCCCAGCCCACTAAAGCCATCACATGAACTCCCCCCACAACCTCATCTAATCCTATTTACTTACCAAAGGCCCCTCTTCTAAATACCATGAATATGTGAATTTGGGGATTAAGTTGCCAACACATGAAGTTTAAATTTTAAAACTTTAATTGATACATAGTATCAATTGTCTGGGAAAATCGGCTCACAGGATGCTTCCAGAAGGCCACAGTATTAGAGGACTGCATTTTACATCACCACTTTCCTACAATGTTCCCTTCCCAAGCCTATAAAAGTCAGTCAGCCTGTTTTTACCAGAGGAGATCTTAGTTCTCATGCCTGGAGGTGTCAACAGGCACTCAGGGTGGAGAACCCAGCAGCAGCGAGAAGACCCGAGGAAGAAGACCAGCCTGGGACCTTGCCTGAGCTGGGGTCAGAAGCCGCCCAGAGAGGGGGATGTTCTAAAATGGGCAGTATGGATCCAATTCTAGATGGAAGGGGCCACCGAACAAGGGAGTAAAAACCACACCATGCCGAGGCTGGATGTGCCCTGATATCCCACAGTCCATCCTGCCCTTTTAACAGGGAAACAGAGACCAGAGAGGGAAGGGACCTACTCAACCTCACACAGCGAGCCTGTGGCAGAGCTCACAGCTTTGCTTTTTGACTTCTGACCAGAGCAAAGGGGGACACCGAGCAAAAACCCTGAGGGTTGGAAAGGTCACTTTGAGCCTGTGTCCTCAGCGCCAGGAATGGGATCTACCTGGCCACAGCTCTTCACCCACTCTGGGCCTCTTCTTTGGGACATTGAGAGCTTCTGAGGAGTTTGTTCAGGTGGAGGATGGGGGCCCTCTGAGGAATTCATTCAACATACAAGTATGAACTGTCTGCTGTGCACTCACAACAGCGAGGAGGTCCTAAGCGGTGCCCATCCCCACGGGGCTCACGGTCACTTAGAGGCTAAGGCTATAGTCTCTGGAATTACTTAGCAGGGACTAGACCTGAGGGCCCTCATTTGCTGCAATGAAACGCACCCTTGGCCACAGAGGTGAAGGCAGACCTTCAGCCCCATGTCTGTGTGACCACATGTGGTACACACAGAGGAAAGGGCATGTTTGTGCACACACGTGTGTAACACAGACGTGCACAAACACACACAGAGCCTTCTTGCATTCGCCCCTGAAAGGGAAATGCAGTCTCAGCAGCACCAGAGGCGACCTGGAGGCCCCCACATTCTCCTGGAGAAATGACTTCCTTAAGTGCCAGTGACCAGCAGCATGGGCCTGCACTACTGCGTGTGCTAAGTGGAAGCCTGGGAGCCCAACAGGACTCGAGCCGCGCCCGCCTGACTCAACCCCTAGGCCCAGAGCTCCCTCTTCCTCTCCCAGCAGCCTCCCAGGGTCCAGCATGCTCAGTCCCGCCCCTGACTCACCCTGCCTAGGCTCCCACTCACTCTGCACTGAGGCTTGTGGTTTGCACAAGTCGGGGCACAGCCCAGCTGGGGATGGGGTGATGTTGGGGGTGGGAGGGAGGAGGTCGCTGTCAGGTAAAAGCCAGGACGAGTTTGGGCTGTGTGTCGGTCCTTGTAGGGATGCAGGGAATAGGTACCGAGCAGCTGGCTGGGAGGCTGGCTTTTGGGGGCTAGTAGCAGCCGCAGGGCTATCTGTAGTTAGGACCCCCCGGCATCGGAGATCCTAGGCCCTGCTCCACTTCTCCTCTACCTGCATTGTGAAGGGTCTATGACACCAAGGGGATTCCTTTCCCAAGCTGGCGATCCCCATTTCTGGATCATACTCTGGGCACCCCTGATCTCCCTGGATCACCCCAGATCCTCCAGCTTCCTTGGCCTCTTTGGGGGTCTTCCCTCCAAGGGCAGCTGCACACCCGTGAGGGTAGTGTGAAGGGGGCCAATGGTGGCATCTGCTGGGGAGACGTAAGGGTGATGTGAAGGGCTTGGGCAGAGGGGTCAAGCTGTGTAAGCCCCTGGGCACGACCACCTTCCTTGTGAGAAGAGGAGGGCTCACAAGACCAGGAAGGTGGCTGGAGCCACAGCCCCTACCATGCTCTTGCTCCATGCCCTACAGTGATTGGGACAGACCTGCCTGACTCAGCCCTGGTTCACGGATGAGGGACCCCCAAAAGGCATATACCAGGCCAACTTTCTGCTTAAATGGTACAGCATGAGGCTGTGTGTCAGAGAACCTGAGTTCTGGCCAGGACCCCATCGCTAGGAATGTGAGCTCTGGGGTTGGCTACCTGAACCTGGGGCCTTTTAGCTGAGTGACTTCAGGTGGATCAGCTCGGCAAGCTCAGTGCTCTCAGCTGACTCATGAGACCAGCCACGCCCCTTCCCTCCGTGCAGCAGGAAGTGCCCCACACTGTGGCCTGGGACTCACTGGCTGGAATGTTCGAGAAATCTCTTACTTTCCCTGAGTCTCAATCTCCTGCAGGAAAGGGGGCGATGATACTAACTTCAGTGATTTTTGAAGTTGCTTCAGGCCTGAGTAGGTCTGCGGAAGAAGTATCTCAGGTCCCACGAAGTACCCTGGGCAGAACGGAGCAAATGTACTGCCCAGTCTCCCAGAACCAGCCCGCTGGCCTCGCAGGGCACCTGGCCCTGGAAATCCTCACCAACATGCTTGAAGAGCAAACCAGCTCTCCAAGAACTACACTCCTGCCCGCTCCAGGGCCTTTGCACATGCTGGTCACTTTGCTGGGAACACTTGTCATCCTCTACTGTTTACCAGGGAACAGCCGCGTAGGTTCCAACTCTTCAGTCAAATATCACTTCCTCAGGAGAGTTCAGAAGACTGGTCTAGGTTCCTGTCCCTCCTCATATCTCTTCCCATCTGTAATGCTAGGTCTAGGGGTGTGGGCACGAGGGCTTCTTCCTCCCAGAGCCCTTCCCTCAACCCCAGTTAAGTTCAGTGCCATTCGCTGTACTCTCAGAGGGCAATGTGCTTTGTGTCTCCCACCCTTAGAAACCTGGTCCACAGTCATGTTCCGGCATGTAGCATAGTGCAAGGACATTGAAAGGATTAATGATTGCTGCCTACCCATTCCCCTCTTTGTTCTCTCTCTCTCTCTCTCTCTCTCTCTGTCCTCCCTCCCTCTCTCTCTCTCTCTCTCTCTCACACACACACACACACACACCCCTCCTTTTGCCTTCAGTGCCTATGATGGTGCCTGGAAGGACATTTAATTCTTAATTAGTATTGTTAAATGAATGAATGAACAGCGAGGTGACTCTCCTCTATGAGAGTTTAAGCTCTGGAAGGCTGAAGATCATGTCTTAAATGATGTTGCTTTCCATCTCCTTGAAAATGGGATAAGGCAGGGCCTTGAGAGAAACCACCTGGCAATAGGAGCCCATTTCCTGGCTTCCTTCCACTCAGGGCAGGTAGAGCCAGGCCACTGCCTCGTTGCTTTTCAGCTATGTACACCTGCCCCCTCTCCCATCCCATCCCCCAACTTTCTTGCCCATCTTGATTTCTATAGCTTCCTCCAACCTTGGACATCAGCCACCGAGGCCCTCGTGCACTTCACCAAGACCCCCTGGTTTTCTCCATGTCCATCAGCCCCCATGGTGAAGCTGGAGTGAGGGCAAGAGGGGCCATGCTAGATCAGTGGCGGGTGGAATGGTGGCTGCCAAGCCTGACCTTGAAGGGTGGTGTTACTTAGCCAGCTGAGCAGGTGGAGGTAGAACAGAAAAGAGCAAGGGAGGGAAAGAATCCTGGCAGGGAGAATGTCAGCAAAACTCCAAGGGATTCGCTGAATTTCCTGCACTCTGCCACGCCCCCCAAGAAAGCTGGGTTCTGAAAGGATGGGTGTGCCTGGATGTCACCCTGAGCTGGTGCCATTTGAGAGAAAGGGAATGGTGGTACAGTCAGCAGCGGAAATTGAGGCGTGGCCTTTCCTTTTGAAGAGGCCTCCTGTGCAGCCTGGCGGGGACCTGGCCTTTCTTGGGCCTCATTTTCCTAATCTATGAAATGAGAGTTTTGGATGGGACCATGCCTCCAACTCTTTCCAACTCTGAAGTCCCATGACTGAAGCCAAAGTTTCTCTTTGGCTTCCTATTCCAGTTTTGGGCTGGTCCCAGGACTCGTGACTAGATAGGTCAGTCCTGCAGATTTCAAGACAAACGAAGGCTCTGTCTGTGCAGCCTGTGTCCTGTGCCCAGGACTTTGGCCTTATGCTTGGCATGGCCGGCTGTCATGGTGTGCACAGTATCACCTACCCCTGGCGGCCTTCTGTCTTCTGGGCTCCGGGAGTGCCCTGGAGAGGGGCCGTGGGGCACCTGGTGCCACAGCAGGTCAGGCAGGTTGGGGGGTAAAACGGGGTGGGGAGGAGCAACCGTGGGGCTGGGGAGGGCTGGCAGGGCACTGTGGACAGCCTGGTGACAGTTGGCTCAGTGACTCAGGCTTCACCCTTTCTTTCCTATATCCACATATGTTTCTTGCAGCCAATAGATTTTGGAATGAGTCAGACCTGGCTTTGAATTCCCTCCTGCCACTCACGAGCTGGAAGCATTTGACCTAGTTATTTTATTTTCCTAAATCTCAGCTTCTCTATCTATCAAATTGGGGTGATAATTACTATTCATTTTTTCATTAGCTCGATTTTCTCATCAATTTATCTATCTATGCAGTATTCAGTAAATGTCTAATACCTACCTCTTGCCCACTCAGTGCAAGGCATCTAGCAGTCAACAAGCTAACAACATCACGGCCCTCATGATAGTGTGACAAGCATTGGCCTCCATGGCCAAAATCACAGCCACCAACCACCGGGAGCTATGCAGCACTTGAAATCTGGACAGTATGACTGAAGAACTAAATTTTAATTTTAACTTAATTTTAATTACTGTACATTTAAATTTAAAAACTAATACTTGGTTCACTTTTAAGCATGCTTGAAATAACTTGAGAATGCGAAACTACTTTTTCAATTGTAAATTTTATTTATTTTTTTAATTGTAAATTTTATGAAATCTAAATACACATCCAGTATCCTTGATGCGAGTTTATCACTTGAATCAAGATGTGCTAGAATTGTATAAAAGCATACTGGATTTTAAAGATTTACTAAGGAAAAAAGGAATGGAAAATATTTTAGTAATAAGCATATAAATACCAATTACATGTTGCAATGATACCATTAAGGATATGAATTCCATAAAAATATTTCCCTGGAATGAATTTCCACTGTTTCTTTCTCTTTTCTTTTTTCTTGGTAGTACTGAGGGCCTCTTTTGTTTTGAAACAGGTTCTCAGTAAGTTGCATAGGCTGCCTCTGACCTTGAACTAAAGATCCTCCTGTCTCAGCCTCCCAAGTTACTGGGACTACAGATGTGGCCATAGCACCAGCTTTCCTTTTATATCTTATTTTATTTTATTTTTGTGGTTCCAGAAGGTTGAACCCATGGCTTCACACATGCTAAGCAAGTGTTCCACCAGAGTTGCTGCAATCCTAGCTCCTTTTAAACAATTTTTATTACTACTATGAGACAGGGTTTTGCTAAGTTGCACAGGCTGGGACCTCAGTTTGCAGAATTTGGCAAGTTAATTTTAAATTTCATATGAAAATGCAAAAGACTTGAGAAAGCTAAAGCAATCTTGAAAAAGAACAAAGTTGGAGGACACATGTTTTCTGATTTCAAAGCTACTGTAATCTAGATAGTGTGATACTGACATAATAATAGGCATGTAGGTCAATGGAATACAATTGAGAGCCCAGAAATAAACACTTACATTTATGGTCAATTGATTCTGGCAAGAGTACCCAGACAATTTGATGCAGGAAACAATAGTTTTTTCAATAAATGGCATTGAGATAGTTGGATATACAAATGAAAAGAATGAATTTGTACCCCTGTATCACACCATGCACAAAAATTAACTCAAAATGAGTCCCCTAGCTAAGTTAAAGAGTTTATAAATGCTTAGAAGAAAGTATAGGGGAAAATCTTGGCAACCTTGATTTAGGCAATGATTTCTTTGATATAATGCTGAAAGCATAATGAATAAAAGGAAGTTGACAAATTTGACATGATCAAAATTAAAATGTTTTGTATTTTAAATGATACCATCAAGCAAATGAAAGGAAACCCCACAGAATGGGAGAAAATATTTGAAAATTGTATATCTGATAAAGGACTTATATCCAGAATATATAAAGAACACAACTCAACTATGTAAATACAAATAACTCCATTTAAAAATACCAAAGGATCCAGGCATGGTGGTACATGTCTATAATCCCAGCCCTTAGGAGGCTGAGGTGGGAGGATCTTGAATTGGAGGCCAGCCTGACCTACATTGCAAAACTTGCCTCAAAAAACAAAAGCAAAAGCAAAAGCAAAACAAAACAAGGCAAAGGATTTGAATAAACATTCCTCCAAAAAAGATATACAAATGAGTGATAAGCGCAGGAAAAGATGCTCAATATCTTTAGTCATTAGGGAAATGCAAATTAAAACCACAATGGGATACCACCTCACACCCACTTGTTGTTGTTGTTAGGTGCCGTCGAGTCAGTATCCGACTCATAGCGACCCTCTGTACAACAGGGGAAACACTATTGTCAGTGCTTCTCTGCTGTGCATAGGGTTTTCAATGGCAGATTGACTTTTGGGAGGGGCTTGCCAGGTCCTTCTCCCAAGCCTACAGCTTCTGGTTTTTCCCGGGCGGTCTCCCATCCAGGTACTAACCAGGCCCGACCCTGCTTAACTTCCGAGATCTGACGGGATGGGATGCCATAGGCCTATGGCTGCAGGCCACACCCACTAGGATGGTTATAATAAAAAAGATAGATAATAAGTGTTGACAATGATGTAGAAAAGTTGGAACCTTCATACACCACTGGTGGGAATGCAAAATGGTACAGCTGCTTTGGAGAAGTTTGGCTGTCCTTCAAATTGTTAAAGATAGAGTCACAATAGGACCCAGTCATTCTACTCTTGTGTTTCTACCCTAGAGAAATCAAAATGTATGTTTACAAAAAAGGCAAGAAAAAGAAGTCATATAAATATTAGTAGTAGCATTTTTCATAATAGCTAAAAAGTAGAAAAGGTCCAGATGTTCACCAATTGATGCATGGAAAAGCAAGATGGGCTATACCTATTCAGTGGAAATTTAATTTGGCTATAAAAAGAAATGCACTACTGACATATACCGTAACAAGCATGAAGCTCAAAAATATTTAGCTCAGTGAAAGAAGCCAGTCATAGAAGAGTAGATACGGTATGATTCCATTTATATAAAATGTCCAGGATAGGCAAATGTATATATGGAGAAAGTAGATTAGTGGTTGCCTTGGGTTGGGGGTGAGGAATGTGTAGTGACTACTAATGAATATGTGGTTTCTTTGTAGGGCTGATGAAAATATTCTAAAATTACATTCTGGAGATGGGTCCATGACTCTGTAAGTGACTTAGAGGCCATTGACTTGTATGCCTTGAATGGGTAAGTTCTATGGCATGTAAATTATGTCTCAATAAAGCTGTTAAAATACACATAAATGTCTAGGACACAGGGCATCGTGGTTAAGACAGCATGGCTGTGGTGTCCTGAAGCCATCAGTAAGTCTCAGCTCTGTGGCTCTTTAGCTGCGGGGCCTTGGGCAAATTCATTGACCACGCTAAGCCTCAGTTTCCTTCACTAAAAATGGCACTCACCTCTGACCACCACCACCCCAAGGATGTTGCACAGAGAAAGGAGGAACACCTGCATAAGGTGCTGGGGACACAGGCAGGGCCCCTCTGTCTGTAGCCATCTTTGTCGTTAGGTCTTCACCCTGCATTCAAGGATGGCCATTTACATGGAATAAAATGAATCTGTATCTCCCCTCAATACACCCACGCCTCAGCTTGTCCTTCTCTTCCTCAGTCCCTAAAAATTACTGATCAGCATGGCCCTGGGCCACCCACAGCATCATCCCTCCCTTCAACATGGAGATGATCAGGAGGGAAGGTCTTGGCAGATCAGCTATTCCAGGCTTTTCCAACACATTTTGGGAATAGAATCAGTCTTCATGTGAAATTGAAATACTAACAATCGTAAGAATAGCTACCACTTGAGTCTTTCTGATCAGCCTTGGACCAGGTATGCATCCTCTCCTGGAAACGTGGGCAGCATTCAAGGCCACAGTATCAGGAGATAGCTGGGCCCCTCCAGACACTGTCCACATCGCACAAAACAGCTGGACACTTACCCAGAGGGTGGTTCAAAGGGAAGATTCAGAGCTCACCTGCAAGCACCTGACTTTGGGTGAGTATTTAACTGTCCAGCGCCAAACCCAGCGAAGGGTGACTGCACTACGCTCCTGGCTTGTGTTGTTGCAAGGGACCCACTGCCAAAAATGGCAGGTTCATCCTATCGCCACACAGATCGCCTACTTGTCAGGAAGCCCAGAGGGTAAGGCAGACCCAAGGAGGGTCCTTCTGACTGGAAAGAGCTGGGGCCTGTGTTCTGTCTATCCTGTCTACTACCTTCTGCTGCCTCTCCCCCAAGACGGCCCCTGCAAGCCTCTCCTTGGGGCTCTAGCGCCCCTTGAAGCAGCTGACACCAGCATTCTCAGCCCATTCTCCCTCACCCATTGCACAGAGAGGGGAGGATACAGCCCAGGACCATGCAGCCATTCAGCAGCAGAGCCAGGGCTGGAACTCTGGCTCCCTTGATTCCCGATCCAGTTGTTTCTGCCCCAGTTGGGGTCCCCAGTCTCCCCATTGCCTCAGGAGCTTGTGCTGTTGCCAGAACTCCCAGGTGGTGCCCCCCTTCCCCCAGCCCAGGGATAATCCTGTAATGAATTAAGTGGGGCAATTACAGCAGGTTAGGGAAGGCTGTGCTACTTTTTGGTAACCCGTTAGCATCTTACAAAATCTCATTTACTTTTAGTTGTGTACTTTGAGATAATCCCTTTTATTTTCAAACCCCCACCCCCAACTTTCTCCCTCCTCCCATTCAAGTCAACAGCTTCTGCCAGGCAATGGGTATAAAGTATCAACAGACTCACCCGTTTCCTACCTCCTCTCCAGGAGCTTCCATCTGGGACAACAGGGGACACCAAACAAGCAAAACCCACTGGCCTTTCTCTTTGCCTCAAGTGGAGGCACTGGCCTGGGAAGGAGCACAGTTCCAGTCTCTTCTTTCCAGTTGGACTGTTTCCCCTTTGATCTCCCTGGCTGGCTCTTTATGCCTCAGAGTCACCTGCTGAGGTTGGCCTTCCATGATGTCTTAGTCTGTTTTCTGTTGCAATAACAAAACACTGGAGACTGGGTAATTTATAAAGTAGAGAGCCTTATTTGACTCAAGGTTCTGGAGGCTGGGAAGCCCAAGGGCACAGTGCCAGTGTCACCTTGCATCCAATGAGGGCTTCTTGCTGCACCCATGCCTGGGAGAGGCCATAGAAGGGTGGGAAGGAGCAAGCAGGCCAGAGACTGCTCGTTTTATACACAGCTACTTCTATGAGAGGGCTGGGATTTAGCTCAGTTGGTAGAGCACCAGTCTGCAGTCTCTGAGGTCCTGAGTTCAATTCCCAGCACCACAGAAATGGGAGAAGGGTGTGGCAATCCATTCCTAAGGCAATCCTGAAACAATCAGCCACGGAAAACCCTATGAGGGTCACTACGAGTCAGACCTGAGTCAATGGCACCTAATACAACAACAACCTCTATGAGAAACATGAATCCATGAACAGATTAGTTACTTCCCAGAGGTCCTCCTTCTCGTGTACCATCCACATATGACTTCAGGGGTTGAGTTCCCAACACAGGGCCTCTGGGGGGCACATTGAAACCACAGCCCCTGCTGAGCAGTCCCCAAGCCACACCAGCCCTTCCTCTGCTCTGCGTTCCTTAAATTGAACAGTTCTCTAACACCACTGAACTGCTTGCTTGGCCAATGGGATTATTTCCCATCTCCTCACCCCAGGGGCAACTCTGGTCAGGCAGAGCATCTTCTTTCTCCCAATGGTGTGCCCAGCTCCCAGAGTGGGGACTGGCAGACTCGATAATTAATTGAGTGAGTGAAGGAATAGGAGAGTAAAGGGTGAAGAAATGGAAGTTGGAAAGACTTCTAGTTCCAGCTCTGTCGCTAACTTGCAGCATAACTTTGGGCAAGTTTCTTATCCCCTCTGTGGTTAACCTAATGTTTTCTTTAGTTGCAAATCAAAGAATTAGAGTCAGGTCTTCATTCAGTGATTTTCACACCGAAATATAACTCTTTCTTTAGACATCAGTCGTACTCAGGAAGCTGCACTTTCCATGGGGGTGATGAACACAGCTTAATCCCCAGTGTGGCCCAGCACAGGAGTGGGGTGGCAAAGGGTTTTGGCTGAAGGAGTGGGTGAGTGGATGAATGAATGAATGAAAGGCACTCGAGTTTTATCCAAGTCTAGTGATTTAGGGGTCTAGGATTCCTATGAGCAAGGGCAATTACAAGTGGAAGCAGGCCCTCCAGCACCTACCTCCTTTGACACTTTAACTTGAACATCCTCAATGAGCCTCCCTACATCCATTTCTAGAGATGGAGGTTCCAGGGTTCAGGCTCTTCCTCACACATTGCCTCCAACCCCGAGTCCCAAGGCAGAGAACACTCTGCACCTCACATCTCCTTAATGAGCCAAAGACAGGGCAAGTTACTACATCACCCAAAGATAAAGTGTGTAAAGGGAACGTGACACAGCAGCAGCCCCGCGGGATGAGGGGGCGGGAGCTGGGGCAGAGGTCAGAACACTTTTTCCATAAAGAACCAAATAGCAAATATTTTAGGTTTGACTCTCTCTACTGTGACTACTCAACTCTGTTGATATGGCATGGCCTATAAGTTCATAAATGAATAAGTGTGACGGTGTGCTAATAAAGCTTTATTCATGGACACCAAAATTTGAATTCATACTGTTTTCGTTTGCTACAAGACATGATACATGTTTTTTTTCTATCATTTGCAAATGTAAAATCCCATTCTGAGCTTGCAGTTCTGCACAAAAAGAAGTTGCTGCCAGATTTGTCCTGTGGGTCACAGTTTTCTACCTCCCAGGGTAGAAGGGGAAGGGTAGTTACTATTGGGTGGCTGACCCATGAGGGTTTTGGAGGAGGCACACAGAGGCCAGGGAAAAACTTGGAGGGTGAGCCACAAAAGCTTGAATCAAACCTAAAATATTTGCTATTTCCCTCTACACCCACTGGGTAAGCAAGGACTGTACTCTAGGACAGTCCTTTCCCTTAAATATTTTAGGGATCTGGGTGTGGCGGAGCATGTCTGTAATCTCAGCACACATTGCTCAAATCCAATCTGAGTTACACAGTGAGTTAGAGGCCAGACACACCCTGTCTCAAAAAAAAGCTTTTTGGAGGAAATCACTGTGAAAGTAAGCACAACTAGCAGGGCGTGGTGGTGCACACAGCAATTCAGGAGGCTGAGGCAGGAGGATAACAAGTTCGAGGCCAGAGGCAGCATGCATAACTTAGGGAGACCTTGACTCAAAATAAAAAATAAAAAAAGGGGCTGGGGGTGGAACCCAGTGGAAGAGTGCTTGCAAAATATGTGAAAGGCCCTGGGTTCAGCCCCCTAATACCACAAAATAAATAAATAAATAAACAAACAAGAACAACCATTAGATGGCCTGAAAAATGACACATTTCTCTCTAAAAAAAAAAAAAGTTACGGTATTACATTCGGTAAAATTCACAATTTTTTTTTTTTTTTTTTTTTTTTTTTTGCGGTGCTAAAGGTTGAACTCGGGGCTTTGCACTTGCATGCTTTGCAAGTGCTGGACCACTGAGCTGCACCGCAGCCCAATTTTTTACTTTTTTTTTTTTTTTTTTTGAGACAGTGTCTCGCCAAATTACACAGACTGCCTCTGGTCTTGAATTTGTGATCCTCCTGCCTCTGCCTCCCCCGCTAGGATTACAGGCGTGCACCACTGCACCTGGCCCACAAATCTTAATAGCACACCTCAGTGACCTTCGGCACACCTTCACTTCCATGCCCCTTCCCAGCTGATCTCCACCTCCACCTTCTGTCCATGTCACCTGAACTAGTTTTGTCTGCGTTTTTGTTTTGTTTTGTTTTGTTTTTGTTTTCGTTTTCTTCTCAGTGTTGGGGTTGAACTCAGGTTGTCACACCTGCTAGGCAAGTGCTCTGCCACTGAGCTGCACCCCCAGCCATTTTGTCTGTTCTGTGGCATTCATGGAATCATCCAGTGTGTGCTATTCAGGGTCCAGCTTCCCTTTTCTCAGCACCCTGTTTGAGGTTCATCCCTGTTGTTATGACCAGTGGCCGTTTCCTACCTTTCATGGTCCTGCTCAGTTTATCGGTGCTGCTGTTCCCAGCCATTGAGGTTGTGTCCAGTCCTTGGATTTTTTGAACAGCGCCGTTGTGAACATGCCTACTTTTTAGGGACAAAAGCATTCATTTTCCTTGGGAACATAGCTGAGTGGATTTGCTGTCGGGGGCCTTCTGTTTATCTCAAAAGTCCTTCTGTTTATCCTGCTGCAAGTGGTGTCAGGCACTGCTCCCAGCACCTATAGGCCCAAGCCTATTCCCCTTAGCAGTTTGGGGGCCCTGAGTGGAAAATTTGAGCATTTGTTCAGGGGATAGAGCATGGCATGAGGAACCAGGAGATAGATCAGCAGTTAGCACCATTACTCACACTGCCTTGTAGATAAATGTCTACCTCAGTACCACCCTGGCATCCTATCCCATCTGATCTTGGAAGCTAAGCAGAGTTGGCCTGGTTAGTCCTTGGAGACCACCTGGGAATAACAGGTGCTGCAAGCTAGGGAGAAGGGCCCAGCAGCCCACTCCCCCAAAACAGTCATCCATCAAAAACCCTATGAATAGCCGAGAAGCACTGACAATAGTGCCGGGCATGGCTCAGTGTCGGGAAGTGTTTCGTTTGGTGTATATAGGGTCGCTATGAGTCAGACCTGATTCGATGTCACCTAATAACAACAACAGTGTAGATAAATATGCCAAGGCTCAGATAAGCAAGCTTATTTTTTCAAAGCCAGCTAATAATTGGAAGGAGACCCCGGATTTAAACCCAGTTTCATTCAATCCCAGAATTGTGTTCTTGAGTGCTCTGCTCTAAAGCCTCAGGGAGCAGGCACCATCCATGCCCTTCCTTCTGCTGGCAACACCCCAATTGCCTTTTAGGGGGCACCTGATGCGGTCTCAGTGGGCTATCACTTCACATGCTCTCTAAAGGTCAGGTCTGGGACCACGACCAGCACTGGGTTGGGGCAAGTCAGGTGCCTAAGACACCCGGGGAGCAAGGTATATGGGGGTACTCACCCTCAGGGCACTCTCCCTTTGCCCTAGCCCTGCCTGGGAGCCAGGCTCAGCCAGTCCATCTCCCCACCCCCATGTGGCAGCTGGATCTGGATGGGGCTTCTTTCTAGAAATCATGGCCTGAGTCAATGGTACATTGATTCCCAGCTCCTCTCTAACCGTGAACTTCACCTACGTGGGCTCAGGAGCCCGTTGCCTGTATTTCTAAGTTTGTCTTTCCCTGCTGAGACGTGAGGATTCTAAGCCTGGTTCCCAACTAGAAAACACAAGGAGCCGCTGGGGTAGGAAGGGCCCTGAACATCCCTTCCCAACCCCACGCCCCCAGACAGGCATCACCTGGGGAGGCGTAACAATCCAGCACCCCCCGGGCCCGCACCTCATCCCAATTAAATCAGGATGGCTGCGGTGCGGGCAGACAACAATCCTTTCTAAAACTCTCGAAGATTTGTGAGCAGCCAGGGCTGAGAACAAGTGCTCTAAACCTCCTGGGGTCCCTGTGGGCAATTAGCAGCTTTACTTCACCTGCCTAGCCTGCAGCTCCAGGCCTGGGACACGGGTGTGGGCATCACAGTGGCCTCGACTTGGGCAGCAGCCAGGTGGGTAGAGCAATAAGCCTCACTTCTCCCTGCCTGGCTGCCTGATCCCCAGCTTCTAGGAGGATCCACCGCAGCCTGCTGGAAGCCAGGGGCTTAGCTGGAATCCTCAGGCAATCTGAGCCGTGTGTCTGGGAACTGCTGAGCTATCTGAAACCTTAGGGCCATGGAGAGGTCACTTCGGCTATGTCCTCTCCTCTCGCTTTCCAGCAGCAGCAGTGGCTGAGAGAGAATCCCACAGCCTCATGGCTGGGTGACCTTGGGAAATTCTCATCTCTCTCTTCACCCCAGCTTCCTCATCCTCACTGGAGCCTGGATCAGCGGTGCCCGCACCTGGTTTTACACCTTCTCAGAGACTTATTAAAAAATGCAGAATCCAATCCAGGCATGGTGGTGCACACCTGTTATCCTAGTGACTCGGGAGGCTGAGGCAGAAAGATCACGAATTTGAGGCCACAGGCTGCCTATGCAACTTAGCAAGACCCTGACTCAAAATAATTTTTTTCTAATTAAAAAAAAAGTGAGTTGGGGGTGCAGCTCAGTGGTAGAGCACTAAGAAAGTATGTGCAAGGCCCTGGGTTCAATCCCCAAGTACCACAAAATAAAATAAAATAGCATTAAAAATGCGGAATGCTGGGCCCCTTTGGGGTAGAAGGCAGAGCCTGAAATGTACATTTTTAACAACTCTCTCCGCACCCTACACACCATAGATGAGTCTTACAAACTGAGGGTAGAAAACTGCTGGGCTACTGAGTCTTTTCTCCTGAGCCCCAGGAGGCTGGCCTGGGAAGAGAGCTTGGGGTGCTAAGCCTGGATCCTGGCTCCCCTGTCTCCTGTCTAGCCTAGGATCCCTGGGGTTCTTTCTCAGGGAAGGCCCCTTCTTAGCCAGGCAGAATGTTTGGAATGCAGCCCTTGGAAACCGGGCAGGTAGGGCCACCGGAGCTGCCTGTGGAATTCAGGTAGCAGAGAACAGACTTCTGCCCTCAAGGGCCTCTATTCTGCTGGCCTTGGGGTGACTGGCAGAGCCTAAGCATCCAAGTAAGCAAGGGAGAGCTTGGGAAATCTAGATGTGCCTCAGTATCTTTATCGTAAAATCATGCCCCCTTCCTATACATGTGTGGCATTTTGGTACTGTCAAAGAGGTTTTGCATCTGCAAGTCCTCTGCACCTACAAGTCCTCTGCACCTGTCATATAGTTCATTAGCACCAGGTAAAGAGCTGTGGGAAATCGTACATGAACTACACGCCACACAGACCTGCAAGCTACGTTTTACTTTTCCTTCCTTCCTTCCTTCCTTCCTTCCTTCCTTCCTTCCATTTTTCTTCCTTTCTCTCTTCTTTCTTTCTTTCTTTCTTCCTTCCTTCCTTCCTTCCTTCCTTCCTTCCTTCCTCCCTTCCTTCCTCCCTCCCTTCCTTTCTTTTTTTGCCTCATGCATGATGCTTAGCATTTTACTAATTCATCGTTTTATTTCATCATCAGGACAACTCCTGCAGGATAAGGACTAGTATTTTACCTCCATTTGGCCAATGAGAAAGCTGCTTCCCAGAGATGGTGACTTGTGTGAGGCCACACAGCTGCAAGCTGGGGAGAGCTATGGGTGAACCAGGGCTGTCCAACTTCAAATCTGAACTCCACCCTGGCCCCGTTAGTCAGAGAGTGCAGCAAGGGGCTGGGAATCTCACAGTGGTATCACTCCCTGAACTCCGTGAGACCAGAGCAGAGTGACCTGGACTACAGGTGACTGCAGCATCCCCGAACAGTTCTGGGGTGATCAAAAATGGTCCTGGGCAGCAGCCTTGTGAAGGAGCTATGGGAGCAGGCACACAGAGGTCCAGGTAGAGACCAGGCACAGATGACAAGAAGGCCCAGGGTGCTAGACTGGAGGTGGGGACCCTAACTCGAAGGACTGGAGTCCAGTGTAAAAACAAAAGTTACAGAATTTTTGTTAGACTGGGAGAGCAGAGCACTGGGTGAAGAGAGGGGTCTTTCTGAAAATGCAGGTGGCACATCTATGAATCCAAACCCTCGGATTTGGGTGGCGCATAAGATGAGGGTGGTGAGTAAGAGCATGGGTTTTAGAGCTGGATATACTGAGTGCCAGTACTTGCTCTGCTGTTTAAGGGTATGCTGACCCTAGGCAGGTCACTTAAACCTCTTGGAATCTCACTTCCTTCCTCTGCAAAATATGACTGGTAATACTAATACCTCATTGGGAGGATCAGTTTAAGAATTAAATAAAAGCCTAGTGGTTTTTGTTTGTTTGTTTATTTGTTTATTTGTTTGAGAAAGAGTCTCACTCTGTAGCTGAGGCTGGCCTGGCACTAGCTATGCAGCCCAAGTTAGCCTCCAACTCATGGCAACCCTCCTGCCTCAGCCTCCTGACTGCTGGGATTACAATGCCAGATCTAGCCTGGTTTTTAAATGAATCATAACAAATATCGTTGTTGTTCTTGTTAGGTTCTGTCAAGTGGGTGTCCAACACATAGTGACCCTACATACAACAGGTAAAACAGTATTATTAGTGCTTCTCTGCTATTCATAGGGTTTTCAATGGCAGATTGATTTTTGGGAGTGGGTTGCTGAGTCCTTCTCCCAAGCCTACAGCACCTGGTGTTCCCAGGCGGTCTCCCATCCAAGCGCTAACCAAGCCTGACACTGCTTAGCTTCTGAGATCTTCCAGGATTGGATGCCACAGTGGTACAGTTGCAGGCATAACAAATAGTAGTTGTTATTATCTCTGCAATTATCAATGTTGTTATTAATATGCAATGGGGAGGAAGGGGAGATGTTAGGGCTATAGCTCATGGTTATGGAAAAGGGATACAGGAGAGGTACTGGTGTCCTAGGCTGAGGCCACCTTTGCTACAGGTGAGGAAAGATCAGAGGGCCTGTTGCAGGTCCTCAGAGTGGCTTGCCACCTCCCAGGCTTCTTGGTGAGGTGACCTGGTCAAGGCCCCTGAGCTAGTACTCAGCCTGCAGCCCCACCTGCAGCACAAGGCCGGGGCAGGTGGGCCGAGGCTGGGATTGGTGGAAAATGAGCTCATGCTTATGGGCTTGGCCAGCATGGCGGGACAATTCTCCCAGCAGGAACCTGTCAGCAGCGCCGGCTGGGGGTCAGGATGAGCCGGAGGCCCGGTGGTGCCCAGCTGCCTGTGGCCAGCAGGTCTGCTGAGTATTTGATTACATTCCCAGGCACCCCAGCAATGCCAGGCCTGGCGCTTCCCACTCCTGCTGGGGCCCATCTGCCGGCCACAGGGCAGGCATCCCAGAACCGGCCCTGCAGCCCACCTGCCTCCCACCTTCTGCTTCTTCCTCTCGGCTGCCTCTCTCCTGCAGACAGGTGGCCTCATCCCCGATGACTTCATCCTCCTTAAAGGTATCAGGTCCCTTTGACAGACAGCGAGTCCTGGAAGACCCTTTCGTGTCCACAAATCTGCAGGATCCATGCACTGTACCTGTCTTCCAGCTGTGTGGCTCCCCCTGGGGCCAACACAGTGTGCCAGAAGGGACCTTGGGCCTAGAAGGACAGTATGCATTTCACGTTCTTTGAACGTGCTGTGCAAGGTGACCAGCCCACCAGCCGACTGTCCCGAGGAGCTGAATCTTCTCTCTTGAGACTGGCCTTCCAAGGTGGACCCCACTCACATGGCACCTCCCCTGCGTGTTGCAGCCATTCCCTCCCCTGGAGGGACCAATGATCCTGGTTTTCCTGGGACTGTCCCAGGTACTGAAGGTCTTACGTCTTGGGCACACCTCAGTCCTGGGCCAGCTGGGGCAGTCGGTCAGCTGACTCAGTGTGTGCATCTGGGCTGTGCTGCCTCTGATGTGTGTGTGGTTTCCACAAATGAACCTTCCCCTTGAGCCTGTGTTGACATTTAAGTTAAAATGGTACTGTCTATGCCTCCAGACCTTATGCGCACCCTTAAACTCTCCATGAGGTGAGCGTTCACATCACTGCTCCAGGCAGGACAACCTGGGAAGGAGAGAGGGAGAGGAGCTTGCCCAGTCTATGGGGAGAAGGTGGCTTTTCCAAAGCCCACGGGGCAGTGGGCAGCGAGTCTTTCCTAGGTCTACCTTGAGAAGTCAGTAACATCCCCGTAAAGACTATAAGAGCTCCAGAATGTCAGGGCCAGGTGCCAAAGACCTTGTCCGACATCTGCTTCACTGGGTTAGGGACACAGAGGGCCAGCAAGGGGACTCGGAACAAGACGCGATTCTTCTTCCTGCATGCAGGGGGCCTGGGTCCCCGGAACACAAGTGGCCTGGGATGGGGCCAGGCGAGCGGGGTTTTCCAAAGCTCCTTAGGTGCTGGGGAGCCTCTGTTGAAATGGCTGCTGTACATTGAGCTGTCCCCAAGGAGCTCCAGGCTGAGTGGGGTAGGAGCCAGAATGAAGAGAGGGGCTGGCAAAGCTGGAGGATGGCGAGGAGGAGGCAGAGAGCAGGTAGTGTGGCCCAGTGGTCAGGGGGTGGGGGGCGCAGCCTACCTGGGCCTGGAATCTTAGCTTAGCCTAGACTGGTGACCTTGGGTGAGCAATTACAGCTTTTCTGAGCTTTGGCTTCTTCATCTGAAAACTAGAGAATGATAATAGTGCCTAAGCCCTTGTGGCGGAATTCAGAGAAATGAGATGATCCATGCTGAATGCTCAGCTGAGTCCCTGCCACAAAGATTAGCTCCTAATGTTATTATTGTGATGACTTCTCACTCAGATCACTGCAGTCAGGGGGGATCACGGAGGAGTGTGGCCTATCCACTGTGCCAAGATGGATGGGGACGATTTCAACATGAAAAGAGGGAATTTCAGGTGTCCGGGAAGCTACAATCAGGGGCTCAGGAATGAGATTGTTCCAAGCACACATGCATGACTGTCTCCTCAGTGCAAAGAAACCACAGGCCAGAAGATGGCCAGATAGGTCCCCGAGCCTCAAGGGAGAAGGAGCAGCCTGGGTTGGGAGCATGGGCAGGGGAAGCAGAGAGGAGGGGCAGGTCCATTCCAGTCCTCGTCTCTCCCCCTCCCTGCCCTGGCCAGGCTGGAGACAAGTGGGGCCTGGATGGAGGCCCCCCAGCAAGACAGGTGCCTGCCACTCTGCACATGAGTAGTCAAAGGACTCATGGGGCCACCCTGCCACCCTCCCAGGGTTAATGCATAATCGTACTAGACTTGGAGACGTGGTGGCAATCAGCCAGGTGGATCATTGCCTGGGGTAGCCTGCCGTCAGGACTCCCTACACACTGCACGCCCCCCAGACCTTCCGTCCAGAGCCAGGACAGCCCTCAGGGGGAGACCTCGGAGCTCTTCCTGGTAGGGCAGCCTTCTGGATGTCTTGGACAACACCACAGCAGGCCGACACTTGTAACCAGTTCCTGAAGGCGTGGCCTGCAGTGGCCACAGCAGCTCCATGGCTGGATTGTCACCTAGAGCAGGGACATAGCCACAAGCCTTGTTATTCCTGTATAAGCAGCAAGACCAGAACCTCAGCGGTCCAGATCATTCACAGGGTCTGGCCTAAACTTCTAGGAGACCAAGTCATAGCTCCAGAGCCAGCCCTCCGATTTCGTCACACAGCAGGGTAAGCAGTGTTGTCACCTCCCCTTAACAAATGAGGAAACAGAGACTTAGCAGACCTCAGTCATTTGCCTTGGGTCACTTAAGCTTGTAATAATAATAGTAATAATGAAGACATGAAGAAGTGTTGCCTATTAGTCAGGATCAAGGGTTACTGCTCAGTTGAACATCAGGTAAAACGGCTGAGTCTGAACTGATTGCTGGGGGAGGTAAGAAGCTCCCCCAAATTAGAGGTGTACAAAAAACAGCTCACTTAGTTGATAAGGGGCTTCAAGACCTGGGGTCGGGGGTCAGCTAGCATGGTTGCAGAGATGTTTTTGGCTCATGAAGTGGGAACAATTTCCTTCACCTATGTCTCCAGGGCCCAGCACAGTGCCTGGGACAGGGTTAGGCGTAGGGCTTCTGTATGGATGCAGGCCCGTGGGACCAAGACCAGTGATGAGACCAGCTAGGTTCGAGTTCTATAAGTAAAGAGTGGCAGCGGGGGAGGAGGGAGGTCATTCCTGTCTCACTTTCCTCCTCCTCCCTTAAAACACTGCTTCTCTTATAAGGATTCCTCCTGTCTGTACAAGAAGGAGAAGGCTCTAAATCAACTAAAACAAACAAATAACAACAACAACAACGAACCCACATGGCTTCTCCACACAGGGTGCCGGTTGGATTCATTTGGAGAGCCAGAGCTGAGAGGCGCCCCATAAGGTGCATCCCAGCTGAGCCGCCTTGTGTCTGGGCGAGACGTCAGGTGCTGGGCTTTGCACTTCGCACAGTCTTCAATCTCAGAGTCTGCACAGCCTTCCAGAGCAAGGATTCTCATGATCCCCATTTTATCAACAGGGAAGCCCCAGCCTGGAGAGATGAAGTTACTTAGCCTGGCAACAATTAAGAGGAACTACCTTTTACACGGGGCTGGGATTTAGCTCAGTGGGTAGAGCACTGCGCTGCAGTCTCTGAGGTCCCGAGTTCAATTCCCAGCACCTCGAAAATGGGAGAAGGACCTGGCAATCCACTCCCAAGGCAATCCCGAAACAGTCAGCCATTGAAAACCCTATGACTATGAGTTGGATACCGACTCGACAGCACCTAACAACAACAACCTTTTACATGGGACTTTTTCAGCTGTGCCTTTTGTCAATTTTTTTCTTATTTAATCCTCACAACCCCTCTGAGAGGGAGAGCTGTGATTAGCTCTAATCTTTTCAAAAAAGGAAACTGAGGCTCAGATGTGCTCCCTCCCTGAGGCTGCAGTGGACCTCTAGGGCTGCAGAGCCTGGGATGTGGGGCTGACGGTGCTTGTCAGCCTCAGATCTAGAGCGGGGAGGAGTAGAGAAAACGCCAGCCCCAGAGCCAGGCCGCCTTTTCCAATTTCCTGGTGGGCTCCGTGTGACCTTGGGCGGAAGTACCTGTTCAGGCCTCAGTTTCTCAGGCTGTGAACGTGAGAAGGGAGGTGGGATGGGCCCAATTTCTCAGCTCCCTCCCCGCAGTCATTTTCCATGACTGGATTCCGTGAGCTCTGGGCCACAGACCAGTTGGCTTCCTCCCTCCCTCACAGCACGAGGAGAGCTGGCAGGAGGGGCCGGTCTGCCTCATTCTCCCACCTCCTTTCCCTCCTCCTCCTGGCCTGGGACACACCTACTCCAACTTTCTCCTCGTCTCTCCTCACCTCTCCTTTGGGCTGGAGCTGCGCTGGGCTCTGCACCTCCCTCTCTTTCCCTCCCTCCCTCGCAAGCGCTCAGCCTGGCCCGGGAGAGGGGCCCCAGCCCAGCCAGCCGCAGCACCTCAGGGCACCCTCCCCTACCTGAGAGGCACAGGTAAGAACTAGTGGAGGGGGCAGGAGGTGGGGGCGGGGAATCTCCAGCAAATCCATTCCTGCACGGAGTCCCAGCCCGGCTGGCATGGGGGCTTGGGGACCGTGGAGCAGGCTGGGGAGGGCATGGAACGGAGATCGGGGTCCTTGGACTCCGGCCCTAGGTGCGCTGGGAGGGGCCATGTCACCAGGCTGAGACTGGGTGCTGAGGAGTGGGCCTAGGAGTGGACAAGATAAGGACTTTGATCTTGCGGAGGAGGAAGGTCGTGTTTGCAGGCGCAGGGGAAGCGGGACTTGCTCCTGGGAGACTCAGACCCTGTGTGAGCGTCCCAGAATGAGCCTCCACAGGGTGGGCGGTTGCCTGCGCAGCGTTGGGGAGGAAGTGCCAGGTCAAGGTGCTGGCCTCTCACGGGAGTGTGGGAGGGGACAGGGGACCCCTTCTCAGACACAGCAATCTGATGAGGGCAGTCAGATTGCCTGGGCAGCCCCGGCTCACCTGCCGTTGTTTAGAGGTCCAGGAATCAGACCCTGGGTGGCTTTCCTGACTGTACAGTGGCCATGCACAGTGACAAGGCTGGGAAAGGTGCTGTCTGAGAGCCCTGGGGGTGCTGACCCACTGGGCGGGGCGGGTTGGGAAGGCGGAATCCCAAGAGCTGCACGTCTTTGCAGGCACTGGGGCAGAGTCAGCCCTGTGCTGGCTGGGGGCCATGCTGTCCGCTCCAGCCCCTCAGGAGAAGCAAGACTTTGCTGAGGTGGGTTAGAGGCTCAGGCCTCCTCTGTCCCCAACCATGATCTAGAACTGACCCCAGGGCTCCAGGCAGAGGCAGGGAGGTGGACACACAGACTCCAAATGCGAGTGCTCTGAATCTGTCAGCTGCCGTTCTAGCCAGCACTCATCGAATGCTTCCCCTGCGTTCTGGGGTCTGTGCTGAGCATGCATGGTCTTGGGAAGTCTTGAGTATTGCAGCCAGGCATTTTGGTGATGTGAAAAGAGAATTCATTAGTCATGTCTCTGTGACTCACAGGCTGTGTGGCCTAGGACAGTCTCATGCCTCTCTGGGCCTATTTCTCTCTGTATAAAATAAAAGTGTTGGAAGCTTGTTAAGATTTGTTCTTATGGATTCAGGCCAATAGTCCTGTTGGGTAGACACAGCAGGACAGATTGTCTCCATTTTGCAGGAGAGGAGCCTGAGGGCCTCAGTTTCCCTTGTCCAGGAAGAAGCAAGCAAGCATGGTTCTTCCCCCAGGGCTCTTCATGGAGCCCCTGCTAGACTTCTTGCAGGAAGATGCTCAATCCACCGTGTGGGCTAGCCTGAAAGAGTGAAACAGCAAGTCTCTCTGTGCCTCAGTTTCCTTATCTGTGAATTGCAGGGGGGATGAGGATGAGTGGCAATCTCTGGAATCCCCTCTGATTCCACAACTCCCAGTGACTCAGGGACCGGATGCAGACAGACACAAGTGCTCTCCGCCGTCTACGTAGCCGCTGTGCCTGGTTTCTGGGGTCGGGGCTATCATGCTGCTCCATGCCTGTCCTTGTCAGTGGGGCCCGCTGTGCCCCACTCCCTGGTGGCTGAACTCACCTTGACCCTGAGGGTCTCCTTCCCGAGGTTCCATGGCAGGCTGCAGCACTGGCGCCACCCCCGGGTGTGAGACACAGGTGCTTAAGCCTCCAAGAAAACCAGAGTGGGCTGGGGGCTGCTTGAGGACCTGTGGAAGCCCTGGGGGGCCTCTCTCCTGGGCGCCCTTCAGGAGGGGTGGGCATAACCTCTAACGCCCCATGGTTCCTTGGCCCCCAGGGCCAGCTGAACTAGCCCAGACCCTCGCCTCCGGTGCTCTGATCAACGGTACCCACGCTTCTGTGTTAGAGGAGGTTTAAAGGCAGCCTTACGAAGGTGTGTCCAAATCCTGGGTGGTACCAGTGTGTGACCCGGCCTCAACTTCTCTAAAAACCTCAGTCTTCCCGTTTGAAAAAGGAGGAAAAGCACAGTACTTTCCTCAGAGGTTTGATGTGATGACTAAATGAGGTCATGCATCTAAGGTCACATGGATGGGGCCCAGGGCCTGGTGCGTTATGTCTGCAGGCATCCTCAACGGCTGCTCTCTCTTCCTCCTCGGCTGGGTGTCCCCTCACAGCACCTGGACGGGCTCCTTCCTAAGGCCCATCACGGTTATGGTTCTTCACTCCCTGTGGGTTGATTTCATTCTGTCTGTCCCACCAGCATGTGGGCTGTACGTCTGGCCTGCTCACAGCTCCGATGCATGCACCCAGCACAGGGCCTGACACATTACTGGTCCATTGAGTGAACACATTTCTCTCCATTTCTAACTTGTATTGGCCCAATCCCATCACAGATGGATAGCTGGAAGGGTCTTTAGAGATACTGAATCAGACGGAGCACACCAGCGATGCTCACCAGGAAGGGCTGGTAACCAGACTGAGGTCACACAGCAAGTGGGGAAGGTGGGACCAGGACCCACATCTTTTGACTTTCCTTTGCCTCATCTTGCCTCACTCAGGTCAGGAGACATTTCCATCTCTTATGTGGGTGCTTGGTCAGTTTTTGAGGCCAGTGAATGGCCCCTATGTCCCTACAGGGAAGTTGGGATCAGCAATCCACTAGACTAAGCTGCCGTCCATAAACTGACCGATCAGACACACCACAAACACACACACGCATGCACGCACATGCCCGTCCTCTGTCACGTTTGCCTGTGAATCAGCAGACATTTGCGACTGCACATCTGGAAAGCGTCCCCAGGTGTTCCTGAAGTGCCCCTTGAGGAATTAGTGGTCTCATTTTACTGGTGACACCACAGATTTTGAATGATGTGCCTAAAGCCACATAGCCGGTTCTGGATGGTGCCCCAGCTTGGTGTGCCCTGCAGAGTGAGCAGCTCGTGGGCAGGGCTGAGCGTGGTGAAAGGAGAATCCTCATCCCCAAGCCCGCTGGGCCTGTCACCAAGCTGGGCTCTTCCCGCCTCCACCTTCTCTACTCCCCAGGACAGTCACCCTCACTGGCCTCTGCTGCCCCTTTGTGCAGATGGACAGACTCAGAAAAATTAAGCCACTCTCTCGGGGTCACAGTTTCTATGCTCTAAACAGATAGTTCAGTAGACATTTAATGAGCACTTGCCATGTGTCAGGACCCCAAAGATTGACAGGTGATGCACACAAGGTAGGTGGTAAAATACAGGCAGACTCAAACCGGCATGGGGGGCAGGACACAGGGGCAGTGGAACCTCAGTTCAGATTCAAGGAAAGCTTCATGGAAGAGACAGTGGTGAATGTCAGTTTTGAAGACTGGATGGAGTTTAGCTAAGGAAAGAAGAAAGGGGAATGGCATTTCCTAAGAGCAAAATAGCATATGCAAAGGCACAGCGGTCATAAAACAAGGAAGCCCTTGAGTGCAGGGACCTGAAAGCTGGAGAGAGACCATTGGGGGACCTAATCTGAGAGAGATTTTTGGCAGATCACCGGAGGACTTGTGTGCCAGGCTAGGGAGCATGGTTTATTTATTTATCTATTTTTCAAGACAGCTAAGTAGCTCAGGCTGGTCTTGAATTTGTGATCCTCCTGCCTCAGCCTCCAATGGGCTGAGATTATAGGTGTGTACCACCACGTCCAAAGCATGACTATTTTTCTAAAAATGTCATTTATATATGCCTTTATATTGATTGGGGCTGGGATTTAGCTCAGTTGGTAGAGCGCCGCTCTGCAGTCTCCAAGGTCCTGAGTTCAATTCCCAGCACCGCAAAAGACGGGAGAAGGACGTGGCAACCCACTCCCAAGGCAATCCCGAAACAATCTGCCATTGAAAGCCCTGTGAGGGTCGCTATGAGTCGGACACGACTCGAAGGCACCTAACAACAACAACAACAATTATATTGATTGGAAATTATTGACACACACAAAAGTAAATAAAATAGTGTAACACAGTGGTTCCCAACCTTTTTGGCACCATGGATCAGATTCACAGATAACAATTTCTCCACAGATGGTGGATAGAGGGTGGATTTCGGAATTATTCAAGTGCATTATGTTTATTGTGTAGACACAGATGAAGCTTCACTCGCTCGCCCCCTCCCCCTCACATCAGTGCTGTTCCACAGCCTGGGGCTTGGGGACCCTTGCTACAAAGGACCCTCACCAACTAGCTTCAACAACTGTGTTTCTTATATGCCTCCACTGGTCTTTCCATACCAGATTCATTCTGAAGCAATTCTTGGCTAGACGATTGCACCTGAAAATATTCCCACATATCTCTTTAAAACACAGGGGCTTCATACCACAGGGACCTGACTTGCACTCTAGAAACATTGGAGGGATGTTGAGGGAGTTCAAGTGCAGGTGTGCCTGTGGAGTGGAGGATGGAACTAGGTAGGGGTTAGATTTGAAGCTGAGGATATCTTGTCTTCCCCTTGGCTGGTCACAGGGCCACATATTCAGCCATGACGCACTGATTCACAAATTGTCTGTAAACCCACTTCCTCCTGAAGGTGGTGAGAGCTTAATCTTTTCCAGTTTGGAGCCTACAGAGAAAGCAATCCCTCCCTGGTGCTTCTTTTTCCACTTCTGAGACCACAGCAGCCCCTGGGAAGTCACCCAAGGTGGCTGGAGCATAGAAGCGCTCCCTCCCGGATGGGGGGCTCACTGCACCTTTCTCTAGCTCCCTGGGCTCTATCTTCATGGCAGCCGGCCTGGCCAAGTTGAGCAGGACTGTACTCCCTGGCGTGTGGTAACCTCAGCATGTGCATGCACGCTGGTCAACAGGTGCTTATCTGGGTGCCCTGTCAGAGCTACTGCCTGTCCCTGTGGCATCCCCACCTTCCCGATCCTCCCACCAAGGGCAAGGTTCAGGAGCACAGAATGCATTGATGTGGACCCCTGGAAGCTCAGCCTGGAACGTGGGGTTGCTGGTGTCAGGATGGCCCTTGGGTGGGATCCTTCCCATCACTGTAGCCTGGGACACATGCCTGTATATGTAGTGCTGTGGTCCTCCCAGAGCTGCTGGGAGCTGTCACATGGAAAGCGCTTAGTTCATACTAAGAGGCCGCTAACTGTTAGTGACTGGGCTGGGATTTAGCTCAGTTGGTAGAGCACTTCTCTACAGTCCCTGAGGTCCTGAGTTTGATTCCCAGCACCACAAACATGGGAGAAGGACATGGCAATCCACTCCTGTGGCAATCCTGAAACAATCAGCCATTGAAAACCCTATAAAGGTCGCTATGAGTCGGATACGACCTGACGGCACCTAACAACAACTGTTAGAGACGATAATCAATTCAGGAGCTCTTGGGAGTTGACTCTGAGAACCAGAGCCTCTTGCAAAATGCAAATCCTAGAATCTCAAAGTCTTGGAAATGGATCATTTAAACTCTTGGAAGTATATGGTTAGAAGAACCCTCTTGGATCCCTGGTATGCTGTCTGCCATGTGTGAAGATTCCTGCTACAGTGTCTGATGAATAGCTAGGATGACTTTTGAATTCTCTCTTTGTAAACATTAAAAAGCAGGGTGCACAAATTATTTGTTGTAGCTGATGAGTTTTTATCAAGTGACTACAAACAGTGGCAAAGCAGAGCAAAAAGCCGACATTAGTACCCCTCGGAACCCTTTGGGGGTCCTTGCCAGACCATGCCCTATCACCGACAATGGCCGTCATTCAGCCAGACACCTCTGAGCACAGCGATGTTTCTCCATCTTTTGGGCCATGTGCCATTGTTAGGAGAATTCTCATTAGTGGGAGGTCCAGTGACTTAACTTGGAAGTTGCTAAATTACAGTTGATCTTTAAATTATGTTTCTTTTAATGTCACATTTTGGTGGCTCCCTAGTTTAGAGCTGAGTTTCCCAAATGTCTAGGACTGTCTTTAAAAAATTACAGATGCCTAGCTTAGGAGTGTGGGAGATGGACCTGGCAACCCACTCCCAAAAATCAATCCATCATTAAAAACCCTATGAACAGCAGAGAAGCACTGACAATAGTGTTTCACCTATGGTACACAGGGTTGATACGAGTCAGATACCAACTCGATGGCACCTAACGACAACAAGTTTAGGAGTGTAGCTCAGTGGTAGAGCACTTGCCTATCATGTGGATGGCCGTGGGTTCAATCCACAGCACTGGAAAAAAGAATTCACAAACTCCTCATCTCCCATTTTAAGTCTACAAAAGTAGACTGTGGAGTCTGAGGTTGTGCTTTCCAGGCTCCGAGGGGCCTCGGGGGGTGGGGGGCCCCAGGTGGGCCTGGGAAACACTGGCTAGGTCAGAGCTTGGATTCCAAGGGGGCAGAGTGTTTGTTCCAGCTCATGCTCCACACTTACTGGTTGCTTGTACAAGGCACCGGGCTCTTCTTACCCTCAGATTCTTACCTGTGAATGGAGACAGAGCCCCTCCCTGGACGGCCGCAGGGCCCTGGACATCTGCAGGGAATATGATTACGGAGCATGAGGAGGTGCTGCTCTCGGCACCCCGAGCCTGTCCATGCTGGAGCTAAGGGAATGTTGGCTTTGGGCTGGAAGCCTTGTGTTTGAGTCCTGCCTGGGCCACCTACTAGCAGGATGACTTTGAACGAGTCTCCTGACACCCCCCTTCTGGCCTTGACTTCCCCATCTATAAATGGAAGTACTCCTTGCTGTCCTTGTGGGGGGGGGTCTTTGAGGGGATTGCGTAAGAAATGGGCCAGAAAGCTTCTCTGAGCACAGAAAAATGCTACATAAAGTGAACCTCAATAACCTGGAACTTAGCTAACCCTGGGAACAGGGAGCGGAGGTTCACCAATGTCCTTGCGGTTCAAGGAGGGTGGGTCGGGTGGAGGAGGGCAGGGACTGCCGAGCATCGGTTCCCAGGGCCCTGGCACCCCTTGGCACAGTGCCCGCACCTCTCGGTTTCTGAGAACTCTCTTCTTCCTGGTTCTTGGGACAAGAAGAGACTGAGATCCCATAACTATGAAACCACATCCACTTTGCAGATAGTCAGAATGCTTTTGTTATTTCAATATCTTCTTTTAATTCAAGTCTTCTTTGAAGTCTTTTACTAGTGTTTAAAAACTTTTGAATGAAATATAATGTGCATACTGAAAAGTGTGCAAATTGATAATATACAGCTCAATCAACTTTCCAGAAACTAACCAGCTCTAAGATAAATAAATAGAACATGACTATCATTCCCCAAACCCGCTTTGCATCTCTTTCAGTTACTGACCACTTTCACATCCCTGAGAGTAACTTTACCTCAATCTAACCTATAGACACATTTTGACTATTTTTAAGCTTTATAATACCTGGACCAGCCCAGGAATAACTCTTCCCTATATGACACTTTCCACCCCCCATTATGAGTGGGATTCATCTATACTGTTGTTTAGAACAGCAGTTCAATTTCTTTGCTGTATACTATTCCATTACATGACCATACCACAATGTGCTTGTACATTCAGCTCTTGACAGACCTTGGGTTGTGTTTAATGTGGGGTAATAATGGTGAGTTGTGCTGCTCTGACCAGCCTCATGTGGAATCTCTGGATGAACACTTGTTGACACCTCAGTTGGGCTGAGAGGTATGCATTTGTGGGTGGGAGCCTTCTATTTTCAGGTTCAATTCTATTTATTGCAAGTGGAACATGGTTTGTGGGCTGGATCTCTGTCTGGGGGCTGGGCAGACCTGACCTCAGGAAGATAAATGGTTGCCTCTGGGGTCTGGGGCGAGGATGGATGGTGACAGGTGTAGGCTGAGACTTCCAGGTGAAAGTCAGGGCAGGAGGCAGGTCTGACTTTACCCTGCCTGGCTGCTGTTTCCACTGACCTTAGAGATAACTTTGTGCGTACTTTGCCTGAGGGCCTGTGCCCCCGAGGGCAGTCTGTAGATCATCTGCGGGAAAAATATGACTCCACCTGAGGTCCCCCCAACCCCATGGCCCTTTCAAATCACCAATTCAGCACACTGATGCTTAAGAGTCTCTTGCCTAAAACAATTCCTTCCTCCTCCTTTTCTCTTCTTCCTCTTCATCCTTCTACTTCTGCAGTACTGAAGGTTGAACCCAGGGCCTTGTACATGCCAGGCAAGGGCTACCCTTTGAGCTTCTATTATTATTTTTTATTTTGAGTCAGGGTCTCCCTGAGTCACACAGCTGATTCTGGCCTTGAACTTGCAATCCTCCTGCCTCTCCCTCCTGGGGCGCAAGGATTACAGGCATGCACAGGGCACTCAGCTCTAAAACTTCTTAAAGATTCTAGTCTTTCCCTGATGTCCCCACTCCACTCCCTGAGGCCTAGAATAGGGCCCTGGGGGCTTGTGAATTTGCAAGAGGTGGTTGCTTTCTTCCGCAGATCCCAAAGCCAGTCACACCAAGATCACCCAAGGAACTGTTAAACATCTCTCTCTGAGGCCTGCCCCTAAGGATTTTCATTAATAGGTCTGGGGTGCAGCTGGGAATATTCATTGGTTAGCCCTTGCCCTCAGCCCCTTAGGCTATTCCCAGTGGTGAGAACCTGTGGTTAATTCCCTGTATAGCTTTGTAGCAGACACAGAAAGCCCAGCCTGTCGGCGGAGTCCTATGTCTGCTGAAGGCTGGGCAGAGCAGTTTCTATGGATAAGTGCAATGAGGGTGGACAGAGCCCAGGGGCTTCATGCAGAGCTCAGCCAGGAGTCCAGCAACCTCGGGTCACATCAGAGTACTCCCAAGTTGTCCCTAATGCCTCTTGGGCCTCTCAGCTCCAGACAGCAGGGTACCTGCTTTGTCTCACGCTGAAAGACCCCTCCCCACCTGCCACGACCTGACTGGCTTTGTCCTAAGCTGCTCTGCTCAGAGGGGACAGGACAGGGTGGATAGCTGGGTAGGGACGGCCGGGCTGGAAGGAACAGGAGCAAGAGGGAACACTGGAAATGGAGCCTGGCTGGGAATCTGTGTTTGCTGGTGGCCATGGGTCTGGTTATGTGACCCCTGGCATGGGAGGGGTGGGACACTCCCTTTTCCCAGTTGCTCTTTGCAACCCATGGGCACGGGCAAGCAGGCCAGGTAATGGTTAGAGGCACTGGTAATCGGAGTTTTTATCGAGCTGCCTGGGTGATCTCAGAAGTTGGATAATCTCTCTGGGTCTCATCTATGTGGTTTTTTGTCATCTACAAAATGGGGATAGTTGTTGAGTAGCTATGGGATAATGTATGTCAAGCGCTTACCACAGGGACTAGTGCATAGTAAGTGCTCAATAAACACCAGCTGTGAGCAGGTGCACCCCTCTATGGGCATTTCGTATTCCTGCTATCCTTAAGACATCATTTGATCATGGCCCAGGGGAAGGTCAGCTCAGCCAGGCGGGACAGCAGGGATTAGTCCCTATTCCCAGATAGATGGGCTGGGGAGGCCCCAGGAAATGAGAGGGTTTGCTCAGGGCTCTCCCATGGAGTGCCAGGCCCTGCATGGTCATTGCCATGCCAGCGGCGACCTCCTGAGGGCCCCCTCGGGAGACACTGCTCACTGCTGTGTGCATTTCATCTGTTTGGACCCTCATAACTGCCTGACAATTATGTCCCTTAGTTTATACATGAAAAGACTGAGGCCAGGTGCAGTGGCTCATACCTGTAATCCCAGCAACTTGAGAGGTAGAGGCAGGAGGATCAGGAGTTCAAGGCCAGAGGCAGCCTATGTAAGTGAGCGAGACCCTGACTCAAGATAAAAAATAAAAAATGGGCTGGTGGAGCAGCTAAGTGGTAGAGCACTTGCAAAGTATGTTCGAGGCTATGGGTTCAGCTCCCAAGTACTGCAACTGAGGCACAATCAGGTCTCCCAATTTGCTCAAAGTCACACCCAGCCAGCCATGGGCCAAGGCAGGAATCAAATGCAGGCCGCCTTTCCCCAGGGCCTGCACACATGACCTCTGCGTGTGTGGCCCTGACAATAGCCACCACCTCCCACAGGTGCTTGAGCTGGAGGCAGAACCTGGCTGGGAGTGGCCACATGCCACTGACGGTCTCAAGGCGAGAAGCAAGGGGTAGTTTCTGCCCCAGCAGCTGCTCGGGGCTGAAGAAGAGGACCGGCATTGCTCGCTGTGGCCACAGAGCTCGCTGGCACTGGGCAGGCAGTTCATCATGTCCTGGATGGCGAGGGGCTTGTGCCAATTGACCCATTGAACAGATGGCATAAGGTCACCCACAGAGGTCACCCAACACAGCAGTGGCAGAACACACGCTCAGGAGGACAGAGTTGTTCAGGTGTCCAGGACATCGTCCCCCTTTGCATCCTGGCACTTTCTCCTCTGACCACTTCACGTCCACTCTTTATCAGTCTTGACCTGGAAGAGATCATGGCAGTTCTGAGGTTAATGCTGCTCAGGGGGCTGCTTGAACTTTGTTGCAAATCTCTGCAAGGATAGAAAAGTCATGAAGACCCACAGGCATGTGTGTGTGTATGGGGGGGGGATATTCCCCAAGGGGATCCTGGGGCACAGTGGGGGCCAGCCCTCATACAGAGAAGAACTGCTGCATTCCATACATTTTCCAGCACCTGCTGTAGTGGTGACAGCTACCACCCTCTCCTTCCTGCACACCTGGCACGGTGCCAGGTGCTTTCAGTCCTCCAGCAGCATAGGCATTGCTGGCTCCCCTTCACCCATGGCGAAACTGACTGAGGCTTGGATAGGCTAAGCCATGCCCCCTAGTGCAGGCAGAAGCAGGTCTGAGGACAGGTCTGACTCAGAAGCCAAGTTCCTTCTCCCTGCACATCCGCTGCCAATGGGTTCCTTGTGGGTTCCTGGCAACCCCCAGCCTGGGAGCAGAGCTGGGGTGGGGGAGAAGCACACTCAGCACAAAGTGCCCAGGATGGGGAGCCTGGCTTCTGGTTCAACTCTGCCACCAGCCTGGGGGGGACTTACAACAACCCCATCATTTCTCTGGGTGCAGTTTGCCACCTCTGCAAAATGGAGATTAGGTGCAAAGCAGTTTTTCACTGTGCCTGATGGAGGCCTGGGAATTTCAGAGAGGTGGAAGAAGGCGAAAGAAGGCGGTGAATAGGGGATGGGGCATGGGCTCCCCACTCACATTTATCATAGCAGCTCTTTTCTTTTTTTTTTTAATTAGAAATTTTTAATGTACACCTTAATGTGATTCATTTTGACATGTTTTTCATTGTGACATTTCTATATATGCATTTTGATAAACATTATTCATATAGGTTACCCCTTACCCTCCCCTATGCTTACCCCCTCCCACCCTTCCCATCTAAGTTTCCCATCTAAGTCTTCTCTATCTTTTACTTAGTAATATTTTTCTATATGTCCTTGGGTTCCAGTTCTGTTTAAGATAGAAACTTTTCCTGTAGTGGTCTTTGTTTTTATCTTGTTAGAACAATTACATGCATTTTCTAGACCATTTATATTGACACCATTCTTATCTCCCTCCTCCCTTTTATTATGATCTGACCTTTGAATAGGATTTTTCCTTCTTATAATTTTGAATCAGCTCCCTCATATGAGTGAGAACATGTGGTGTTTCTCTTTCTGAGCTTGTGTTCGTTCACTTAAAATAATTTTCTCTAATTCCATCCATTTTGCTGTGAATGACCTTATTTCATTTTTCTTGGTTGCTGAGTAGTATTCCATTGTGTACATATACCATAGTTTTTTTATCCATTCTTCTGTTGAAGGGCACTTTGGTTGATTCCATATCCTTGCTATAGTGAAAAGAGCTATAGCAGCTCTTTTCTATCTGTTTAACATAAACTTACCGATAATTTTAAAACTGCAAAAGTTAGTGTTTGTTTAGCAATCACTAGGTACAGTGCATATGCTAAATGTTTAATATGAACCATCTAGTCCAAACTTCTGAACAATTTGCTGAGGTGAGTTCAGTTTGTGTGCATCTATTTTCTAAATGTGTGTGTATATATATGTATAAAATTAAAAAAAATTTTTTTTGCAGTACTGGGGGTTGAACCCAGGGCCTCATGATTGCTTTGCTGATCTGCTCCCCCAGCTCATTTTTTTACTTTTTTTTTGAGACAGGGTCTCTCCAAATTATGCAGACTGCCTCTGGTCTCGAACTTGCGATCCTCCTGCTTCTGCCTCCCGAGCTGCTGAGATTACAGGCATGCACCACCACACCTGGATGTAAAAGTATATATATAATTTTTTAGTTGACAAAACATATATTTATGGTGTATAATATGAGGCATATGTATATATATATATATATATATATATATATATATAGCAGAATGGCTAAATTAATCTATTTTAAATGTCTATTAATTCACATATTTATCACTTTTTGTGCTGAGAACATGGAAAATCTCTTTCCATAGCAATTATCAAGTATACAGTCCATTATTATTAGTTATAGTCAGCACATCATACAACAGATCTCCTGACTGTATTCCTCCTAACTGAAATTTTGTGTCCTTTGACCAACATGTCCTGTCTCCCGCAAACCTAGCCCTTGGTAACCACCATTCCACTCCCTGCTTTTATGAGCTCCATTTTTTAGATTCTACATATAACCAAGGCTGGGATTTAGCTCAGTTGGTAGAGCGCTGCACTGCAGTCTCTGAGGTCCCGAGTTCAATTCCCAGCACCGCAAAAATGGGAGAAGGATCTGGCAATCCACTCCCAAGGCAATCCCGAAACAGTCAGCCATTGAAAACCCTATGTGGGTCTCTATGAGTCGGATACGGACTCGATGGCACCTAACAACAACAACAACATATAACCAAGGTCATGGTATGTGTTTCTTTCTGTGCCTAACTTAGCTCACCCACCATAATGTCCTCTAGTTTCATCTACGTTGTCACAAATGACAGGATTTCCTTCTTTTTAAAGACTGAGTAGTACTCCATTGTGTATATAGGCCGTAGATAATTTCTTCATGCATTTACCTGTTGATGGACACTTAGGTTGATTCTGTATCTTGGCTATTGTGGCTAGTGCTGAAATTAACATGGGAGTGCAGATGTCTCTTTGACATACTGATTTCATTTCCTTTGGATATATGCCCAGAAGTGGGATTGCTGGACCATATGGTCATTCTATTTCTAGTTTTTTGAGGAAACTCCATACTGTTTTCCCTAATGGCTGCACTAATTTATATTCCCACCAACAGTGGGCAAGAGGTCCCTTTCTCTACATCCTCACCAATACTTGTTATCTTTTTTTTGGGGGGGGTGGTAATAACCATTCTAACAGACATTTATCTCATTGTGGTTTTAAGAATCTCTTGTTATTTATTTATTTACTTATTTGGTAATCTTATTGGTAAATTTTAGTCTATAACTTAATGGGTCTCATTTTGACGTTTCCATATATGCATTTCATTGTACTTTGCTCAATTTCACTTCCCCAATTACCCTCTCATGACCCTTCCATCCCATCCTTCTCCTCTAATGGTCTCCCTTCTGCTTGAATGTCTTATTTGTGGAGATCTACCTATTTATAATGGCCTGCAGCCATAGCACTGTGGTATCCGATCTTGTCAGATCTTGGAAGTCAAGCAGGGTCAGGCCTGGTTAGTACCTGAATGGAAGACTGCCTGGGAACACCAGATACTGTAGGCTTAGGAGAAGGACCTGGCAACTCACTCCCAAAAATCAATCTGCCATTGAAAACCCTGTGAATACCTTGGATTTAGTTCAGTTGGTAGAGCGCTGCTCTGTAGTCTCTGAGGTCCTGGGTTTGATTCCCAGCACCCACAAACATGGGAGAAGGACATGGCAATCCACTCCTGAGGCAATCCCAAAACAGTCAGCCAATGAAAACCCTGTAAGTGTTGCTATGAGTTGTACATGACTCCACGGCACCTAACAACAACAACAACAACAACAACAACAACAACATATATTTATATATGTCCATCCTGATTTTCCCTAAGGGCAAAATATGTGATCCTGCCTTTCCTTTCTCCCATTTCCCTCTCTTCTTGCCTCCTCACCCTTTTCTTTAGTCTGTTATCTTTTCCCACACAGATTGCTTCAGAATCTTTTTCAAATGAGGAAAAACAGGCTTAGAGATGAAGGTATCTAAGGTCACCCAAGTTGGGACTTGAGGACTACGTGTCAGAAAACTTACCCTTTTGCAAAAGGTTCCATCGGATCAAAGAGGCTGGGACTACAAACTTGGAAGCACCCCGCTTAATGAGGCCCCTTCAGGAGGAACATTCCCAGCCTCTGTGTGGTATTCGGGTCTCTTTCTGAAAGAAGCTGTCCGGTGTACTCGGAGAGTCTCCCTTCTACAGAGCCATCTTGTACCCAAACCCTCAGGACAGCCCCTGCACCCACTTGCACCCACGTACTGAGGTCCTTTAGTCCTTTCCTGCCCTGCCGCTTCTGGGGAAAGAATCAAGTGTCCCTACTTGCCATCCCCTGTGGCTGCGATCACACTTGCACCCCAAATGTCTCAGGGCTCTTTTCTCTTTGGAAGTCCAAACCTAGACCCCAGGAAGGTACTCTTTCCCCTGCTGTCTCCAGAGCTTCTGACCAGCAAATACCCGTCCGTCTTCTGCTGAGCCAGAGTTGGTTTTGATCTTACAAATCCCTCCAGCTAGAGCCCCAAAAGGAGTGGGGCTGGGTTTGTTCTCTCTAAAAATCCCTCTCCCACACTCTCCTACCCAAGCTCTGGGATTCCCTCTGGCTTAGGGATTTTTCAGCACCACATGCACAGCTCCTGGGTCCGCCCAGGCAACCCCAGGAGGAAGAAGCCTCAGGCCTGCCTCCTCCTTTCTCTGGGCTCAGTTAGTATCAGGGTCTGCCACCTGATGTCCACAACAGTCAAGGGGTCCCACTTAGGGACCCTATGGCCTTCCTGCGCTCTGTTTTCTGCTCAGTTTGCACAGGAATGTGGGTTCCCAATGCACTTCTTTTAGCAACGTGCCCTTGGGGATAAAGAGCAGGTGATACCACGCAGAGGGATGTCCTCAGTGTCCAAAGGCACAGCCGCCACTCAGCTCCAGCCAACTGGTACCATGCAAGAACGTGATGCTGCATCTTCTCATTTTTGAAAGAGAAACTGAGATCCAGGTTTTGGGGTGAATTATCCCCATGTTTTTATGTTAACAAATAACAAGCTCGCAGACAAAAAAATAACATATTACGAGAACTATCAACTTACAAAACAACGTGTGTCGGTCTGTACAATGGCAGCTGGAGACGGGTAGGAGTCTGTGACCAGCAGTTGGCTGCATGGGGCTCTCTTGATGGGTGTGAAGATAATATGTCCAATGCCACATCCAGGTGTTATCAGCGTATCCATGCCGCAAAGGCATCCCACCTCCTACAAAGCTTTCCTCCGCACTCAAAGGCTTCTGGCCACCTCTCTGCTCACAGTAGAATTCCTCTTTCCATTGCTGCCTCCAGTCCCTGCCCACGGCCTCCACGATCCCCCCTCAGAGGCTTTGCATAGCCTGATTCTTTCCTCTAGGTGGAATTTTCCCCCTTAAGATGGCCATGTGGTTTTCTGCCTCACTCCGCTCAGCCTTCTACTCAAATGTTACCTCAGCATGCAGGGCCTCCCTGAGCACCTTTAAGAAATGAACTCTCTGTCCCTTGCCCCCTATCACTTGTCATCACCTGACATTGAATATTCTCTCCTTTTCTCTCTCCCCCTCCTCCGCTTCTCTCAGCCACTAGAATATAATCCCTGCCAGGGAAGGAGCTTTGTGCGTCCTGTCCTCTGTTCTAGAATGCTTGGCACAGGGTCAGCCTTTCCTCAGGATTGAATGAACGAGGGGATGACTTTGGCAGAGGAGGTCCGACAATAAAATCTTTCTCGTCATGTACCATCTGCCCCTGTTCTTCCCCCAAAGCTTTGCTTCCTTTAGATGTGCAGCCTATCAGGGTCACATTATGAGTGTTGAGGGTCCCTGGCATTTTAGCCTTTGTGGTCCCCTTCCTCTATGAAAAAAATTATAAGTGATAAATTGTTGTTGTGGTTGTTAGGTGCCATCGAGTTGTGTCTGACTTGTAGCAACCCTCAGAGGGTTTTCAATGGCTGATTGTTTTGGATTGCTTCAGGAGTGGATTGCCACGTCCTTCTCCCATTTTTGCAGTGCTGGGAACTGAACCCAGGACCTCAGAGACCGCAGAGCAGTGCTCTACCAACTGAGCTAAATCCCAGCCCCAAGTGATAAATATAAAGTTATAAATTGACAATTATACCTTATGATAGCATTGGTATGAGGGTGGTATATTATTATCTATGAAAATATTTTCTTGAACCTAAGCTTGTTTTCTTCTGGATTTAAAAGAAACTCAAACATTTTCATGGGTCCCCTAAAAGTGCAGTGGGTCTGCAGGTGCCCACAGGGCCTGGTGGATGGGTGAACCCCACATTCCCCTAGTCCTGCACCTCCTTTGGTCCCTGCTGTCATGCTGTCAACAGCTGGGCTGGCCAGTCTGGTAGTCACTAATCACATGTGGCTATTTAAATTTAAATTAATCAGAAGGAGGTAAAATGAAAAAAATCAGCTTTCCTTTGTACTGGTTGCATTTCAAGTGCTTAGCAATCACACCACCTACTGTTCCCGTCCTGGACAGACAGGTGCCGACCCCTCATGGTGCACAAGGTTCTGCCAGCCAGGGCTGCTCTGGACAGGCAGCTCCAGCCACCCCAGCCCTCTTGGGTGGCTCTTGTCCTGTAACGTGGATTCTCCCAGAGCTTGAATCCACCTCTAGGAGTTACCTAAGGCAGGGCAAAGTTCTTGAACCATTTGAGCCTCAGTTTCCCATTTACACAATGAAAATAATAATAAGTGTCTAGTCAGGAAGACTTGGTATTTCCCATACATTAACTCATTCAGCTCCTCCACAAGTCCACATCACAGGTACATTATCATCTTCTTTTCACTGGTACCAGGGAGGGTAAATAATTGCCCAGGGTTACATAGCTGGTGGGCTGGAGGTTAGCTCAGTTGGCAGAGTACTTCTCTGCACTCTCTGGGGCCCCAGGATCGATCCCCAGCCCCGCAAAAACAGGGGAAGGACCTGGCAATGTAGTTCCGAAACAATCCAGAAACAATCAGCCATTGAAAACCCTATGAGTGGCAGAGAAGCACTGACACAGCGTCAGGCATGGCACAGTGTCGGAGAAGGTTTCATTCTGCTGTACATAGGGTTGCTAGAGTTGGACCCAACTCGACAGCACCTGACAGCAACAACAATACAGCTGGTGAATCAAAGAGCTGGGATCTGAAAGTGGATCTGATTCCATAACCCACTTTCTTAACTTCTAATTCTACCCGGCACTACAGCCCCTATCCAAAGACTAAGGAAGAACATACATGCCAAAGCTTTTGGGAAAATTTACAGATTACCATCCAGAAATCAGACCGAATAACTTTTGTCATTGCAAGTAAGAATACTAGCAACGGACCCTGAGTCTCAGCTCTCTTACACTGCGTCCTGGGTTAGGACTTCCTCCTCAGTCATTTCTCTTCCTTCCAATTCCAGGCTTGAGCAGGCCTGGCTTTTGCAGTCAGCTCTCCTGGGACAGCCTCTGTCCTGCTACTGTCCTGGCCGCTGCTTTCCAAGCCATTATTGGTCTAATAAGGTGTCACCCTCTGTCCTTCCCCTCTGCGTTTGTTCCCATCATATTACTTGTCTTTGCTCAGCCCAGGGAAGTAGGTAGGGGTAGCCACCATCGTCTCATGTTACAGACAGGTGAGCTGAGGCCCAGAAGAGCTCTTACAGCCCTCCTGAGTTTGCTCAATCCATCAACAGCTCAAGCCACCAGTTCCTCCTCTGCTCATATCCAATTCTTTGACCTTGGTTTTATCATATGAGAACCCAACAGTGGCTGCCTAGAAACTGACAAAAGAATCATGTGTTCACTCAAGTTGTGTGGAAGTAAATCAGGCTCCCTACCTACAATAGATTCCAGTTGGCTCGAATCAAGCCCAGCTTACACCAACGAGAGTCTTGAACAGGAGAAGGCCCGCTTTGGATCTGATGTGAGATTACTGTCCCCAACATGTAGTTCTGCATCCTTTCAAAAACTTTCAGTGGCTCCTAGTACCAAGGGGGGTGTATTATTCCAGGGGCTAAGGCTTCCTAAGGCTGGGATTTAGCTCAGTGGGTAGAACGCTGCGCTGCAGTCTCTGAGGTCCTGAGTTTAATTCCCAGCACCGCAAAAATGGGAGAAGGGCCTGGCAATCCACACCCAAGGCAATCCCGAAGCACTCAGCCATTGAAAACCCTATGAGGGTCGCTATGAGTCGGATACTGACTCGACGGCACCTAACAACAACAACAACAAGAACAAGGTTTCCTAACTAGCAAGCACCTGGTTCAAAGGCACAATCCCTTCCAATCCAGAGAAATGAATCTAGGGGCTCACTTCTTTCATAAAAGGCCCTCCAAAGTTTAAACAAACAACAACAAAAGCCACTTCATCTCATTGGCTTTCTCATGGTCTAGGCATCCAGAGCACCAGGTCCAGGAAGTTTGGCTGTCTGTCCACAGCCAGCCACTGCTGAACTGGGGGACCTTGGGCTTCCCATGCAATCCTCAGTTTCCCCAACCTGAGAAATGGGAGGGAAATGCCAGTGCCTTTCCTGGAAGCCTTGAGTGCATTGCTAATTAAAACCTGCCATGTGCCTGAGGAAAGGGAAATGTTGGGTGGTGAGGGAAGAGGTCGCCTCTGTGCTTCTTTAGTGGGAGTTTGATTTGGCTTTGGATCCTTTCAAGTGAGACAGAATTAACCCTACAGTCATAGACTCGTACAATTTAAAATGCCTGACACACTGCCCATGGTCCACTACAAACACAGATCACAGAGCGTGAAAATCCTAACACATCCGACTGTTCACCCCAGAACTTTCTATGGCAGGACTCGGAACATTAAGTTAGTAGTCCCCAACTTCTTGGATCTGGCAGAGCTCCTGGAGGGCACCCTGCCCACTTTTCAGACCTGAGCTCCCCAGCAGGTGAGGGACAACCTATGGGTAGGGCCCTAGCTCCACCCCTGATTCTAGAAGCACAGTCTGCTGTGATCTGTTTATAGACTTGTTTCCAGGTACAATTCCATTAGGAAAAAGAGATTCTGCCCCTGAAAGCAGTGGAGCTGCTCCAACCGCTATACCCTAACACACACATCATTTGTAGACAAGTTGGAAAGAGGTCTGCAGGACTTACATCACTTGCTTGGCCAAGACCACATGGAGAATGGGTGGCCTCAGACCAGGGAATCCTGGTCAGGGGTCTGACCTAAGGGTTGAGCATGCATCAGCAGGTGTGCAGCCTGGGCCCATGGCCAGGGAAGGCTTTCAGCTGCCTTTGGCGGCTCATTTCATGTCTGATGGAGATGCTCTGGCCTGCACAGGCTAAAGTGCCATGCCGTGTGAGTTGGAAGGACTGTAGAGCTCTTTGCACCTTCTTAGCATGGAACATCATTCATGGTGCTTGGATTCCCCCCGTGCCAGGGAGCTCTCTACATTCTGGGATGACTGACTCCCGCTGGCTCTTGAGATTGCTAACCAAGGCAATGAGGAAAGATCTCGAAGCACTGCTTCACGCAGCTGTGCTCCAGTTTCATCAGTGCCTTGTAGCAACCATCATCGAGCTTCTGAACGTCTGCTGCAAGGCTCTGAGAAGCTGGAGCAGTGAGCTGAGACTAAAGGTGAGCAGAGTCACGGCCTTCTAAAGTCCGGGGGCATCGATTTGCCAGAAGTCAGCCAGCACAGGAACAGATCGGGAGTGACGTGATGATATGCCTGAATGTCCTCACTATCCACAAACCCGCCAGTTAAGAGTGCGAGCCAGCTGCTGAAAGGCAATGTGATTGAAGAACATGGAAGACTCCGTCCTGGACCCTGCTCAGCACTTCTATGCATTGCCTCTGCTCTCTAAATGCCCTTATGAACTAGGGAGATTGAGGCACAGAGGAGGCAAGCCACTTACTCAAAGCCACACAGCCAGTCTCTGTTCTGTTAACCACGGTCTGCTGCCTTCCACCTCTGCGAAATGGGGTTGGGAGTTCCATGGGCAGTTTGATCTTCACCCATGTCCTGAAAGGGTCTGTTTGTGAACAGATGCACACACCAAAGCACCCACCTGTTTATTCAAAAATCACCTCCTAAGCATGCCTGTGTGCTCTCTTGCAAATGCATGCATCCATTCACATGGATTCTTCTCTCTGGGCCTGGGGAACCGAGGAGCAGGAGGCCCTGCCCCAGACAAGTGCCTGCTTGCAGCTTCCCAGAACAGCATATAGCTGGGCCAGCAAGCTTAGACTAGAGCAGAGAACAGAGGCTTCCCGCTCCACTGAGGTGCAGGCTGGACCTTGTCCAGAGAGTTCCACGGACCCAGCCCTCACCCCAACCCAGGCTTTGATTGTGCCTTGGCATTGAGAACTAAAAATAACTAACATACATGGAGTGTTGTCCACATGCCAGGCACTGCGGTACGCATATTAATGTGTGTGACCTTATTTCATCTTCATAAAACACTGTGAGAGCAAAATTCTTAATTGCCCCATCTTACAGATGAAGAAACTGAGGTTCAGAGATGGTGAGTAACTGACCCAAGGTGACCACAGTGGTATAGTCAGGAAAGCACCTGGCTCTAATTCTTACCCTGGGACTTTGGGCAAGGGCGCTTTCTTCCTATGGGACTTCGTTTTCCAGCTGCAAAAAGTGGGAGATGATTTCTAAAGGCTCTTTCTGTTTAGGTTCGTCGTAAGTCCAGAACCTTCCATTTTCAACTGTATGGACTGAGCCTGATACACACCAGTCACTGAGGTAGACATTGAATAAGCACCATGAGTAAGCTACACAAAGCTCTTGTCCTTACAGAGTCCAGAATCAAGTTGGGGAGACAATCATTAAACAAATAAACAGGGATATGTGGTAATAAGTACCATAAAGAAAATGAGATAAAATGAAAAAGCAAGGGGCAGGGATGGAGGCTGCTTCAAGTTGGGGGTCAGGAGGTGACATCTGAGCTGAAAACTGGATGCCAAGAAGGAACCACTTGTGTGAGAATCTTAAGTAGGGGGATACTACCAGTGCAAAGGCCCTGAGGCAGGTCTGGGTTTAGTGTGTTTGCAGAGGAGAAAGAAGGCCTGAATACCACAGCAGGGTGAACGATGGGAACATGTCACTGGAGACTGAGGTGGGGTTTAGATAGTGTGGGGCCATTGGCGTGTAGTAAGATTAGATTTTAATCTAAGTGCTCTGGGAAGCCATTGCAAAAATTTTAAGCCAGTAAGTAGTATAAATTGATGTGTATTTTTGCAAGATGTTTCCTAACTGTGGTCTGGGGTGTCAGGTGTGCATGGGGCCAGACATGCCTCTACACCCAGCAAGCATGCCTACTTTGTCCAGACTAGGTGCCAGGAAATAACTGTCCCACCCAGTGCCCTCCCGCAGCCACCTGCTCACCAGGTGTGAGGGTCCTACACCTGGTGCCCAGCACTGAGCACCAAAGCACCACGCAGGGGTGCACTCTATCTGCACTGCCCTCCCCCAGCCCCCAGCTTCTTCCTTCCCCTCACCTTAGCGTGGCACTCTGCCTGGCGCCGGTGCAGCGCTGAGCCAAGCTTGTCCTGTGTCCTGTCGGGGCCTGCCTGCCGCGGTGCTGACCTGGGGAACAGGAAGCTCTCTGCACAGCAGGGCAGGCCGGGGCACCCAGGCCCAGGCCAGGACGCACTTCCCCTGGGGTTCCCACCTCAGAAGCCCCACAATCCTGTGGGGTTGAGGCACGAGTGGCTCAGGGGACCCCGTCCACACTGCATGCAGGGCACTGAGTCAGAGGCAGGGTGATTGTGGTGTTGCCTGCAGCTGGAGCCCCTGTGGGATGACGGGTAAGGGATAAGAGCAGGGGCCGGAAGGCATGATGCACAGCACCTCTTCCTGCACTGGCTTTGGGACCCAAGTATGGGCAACGCCTCCAGGCTCTCCCCTCTTTGCTCTCGGGGAGCCTCAGCAAGGTCTCAGGTGACAGGTGTGGTGGTGAAGCTGGAAGGACGGGCCACAGCCAGGTTCTTTTCTATCCAGGCTTTGGGACCCCAGTTAGGTGACCTTTCCACTCCTGTCTCCCCTCTGAGGGTGCTGCCGGCAGGCTCTGTGGAACCCTGGGCCCTGCTCATGCTGGACTCTAGGAAGACTTGGCTCCTGGCCTCCTCTCCCCCTTGCCCTGGAAATTTAACTCTTCCTTGCCTTTGAAGAGCAAGGCAACTGGAAAAACAAGTCTGGCCGGTTTCATCCAGGAATGCTCCCACACCTGGCTGGCTGCCAGGACTCCCTGCCTCCCCTGCGTGCCCTGGGCCCTACATGTGGCTCCCACACCAGGCCCTGGACCTCATGGGCCCCCACAACTCTCACATGTTGACACAGGCTGTATTAGGGATGGGCTGCATGGACACAGCCAGGGCAAAGAGGGGCACCAGGGAACCCTAGAGGGGCAAGCCTGCAGCCATATCTCTGTGGCATCCAATCCCGTCAGACCTCGGAAGCTAAGCAGGGTTGGACCTGGTTAGAACCTGGATAGGAGACCACCTGGGAACACCAGGTGCTGTAGGCTTGGGGGACAGACCTGGCAACCCACTCCCAAAAATCAATCCACCATTGAAAACCCTATGAACAGCAGAGAAGCACTGACAATAGTGTTTCCCCTGTTGTACGAAGGGTCGCTATGAGTCAGACACTGACTCAATGGCACCTAACAACGCAACAAGAGGGGCAAAGCATCCTCACAGTGCTAACTCACCCTGAGCTAATTCCTACTGTGCGGCCTGGAGCAAGACTGTCCCACTACCTGTGTGTGAGGATTGGGGACAGAGATGTCACCTCTGCTATTCCAGGAGTCAAGGAACTGTGAGCATCCTGGAATCAGGCCCTGTCCTCAGGGATGAGTTATGGGACAGAAGTTCACCAGCCTGGGGTAGGTGTCCCCTCAGCTCTTGCCTTGCCTCGTGATAGGTGTAAGGCCTGAGGAGCTCCCTTTGTTTTGTGAATCTGGTAGAGCACTTGTTCTGCACGTTCTGGGGTCCTGGGTTCATTCCCTAGCTCTGAAAAATGAAAGAAGGACCTGGCAGCCCACTTCCAAAACAATCAGCCATTGAAAACTCTACAAATAGCAGAGAAGCCCTGACAGAGTGCCCGGTATGACACAGTATCGGGGAGTGTATCGTTCTGTTGTATGTAGGGTCTCTATGAGTCAGATCTGACTGGAAGGCAACTAACAACAAGTTTCCTATTATTAATAATGGCTAATCTTAGCTGAGCAAGGTGGCACGCCCTGTTATCTCAGCCATTCAGGCAGGAGTTGCAGGAGAACGGCAAGTTCAGGGCCAGAGGTACCCAGCATAATTTATTGAGAACCTGACTCAAAATTTTAAAAAAGAATGGGTTAAGGGTGCAGCTCAGTGGTAGGGCACCTTGGGTTCAATCCCCTAGAACCCCCCCCCCACCCCAAACATGTGGCTAATAATCAGTTAAAACTTACTTACTATATACTGGGTTGGGAGAAGGACCAGGCAACCTACTCCCCAAAATCAATCCACCATTGAAAACTTTATGAATAGCAGAGAAGCACTGACAACAGTGTTTTGCCTGTTGTACATAGGGTCGCTATGAGTCAGACACCAACTCGACGGCACCTAACAAAAATAACAACATATACTGGGCATCCTGCTGGTTCATTCACCTTTATGTCTTCTTTAATTTTCATAACAATTATATGAGATAAATAATATTCTAATCCCTATGCTACAGAAGAAGAAACTGGGGCTCACAGAAGTTCAATAGCTTGCCCAGAAAGTCACCACCTAGCAAACATTGGAGCCAGGGCTGAGAGCCAGGGAGCCTGGGGCGAGGCCTGGTATCTCAGTCCAGACGCAGTTCAATTTTGCCTTATGGAGGGGCCTTGTAGGAAGGACAGTGAATAAGGTGCTAAGCTTGACTCCTGGGATGGAAGTTGGGACAATTTTGGCTTTGTAGAGTCACCACAGAGAGTTTCTGGAAAGAAGGAGTAAGTGAGTGACCGTGGCTGCATTGTGTCTATTGGTTGGCCTCAGGAGAACGTTTCAAGTTGCCAATGGCTGTGGTCGCCTGCAGCCCTACCACTGTGGCATCTGATCCAGTCAGATCTCAGAAGCTAAGCAGGGTTGAGCCTGGTTAGTATTTGGTTGGGAGACCACCTGAGAACACCAGGTGCTGTAGGCTTGGAAGAAGGACCTGGCAACCCACTCCCACAAAAAAACGATCAGCCATTGAAAATCCTATGAATAACAAAGAAGTACTAACAATATTGCTTCACCTGTTGTACATAGGGTCACTTTGAGTCAGACACTGACTCAACAGCACCTAGCAATGACAATGCTGTGGTCACAAGATTAATCAGAATCAGGCTCTGTTCCCGGTGGCGGGTTGCAGGACAAGTGTAGCTAAGTCTTTTATTCTTTAACTGCCTTGGCGCTGTTGACACTTGAGGCCAGATAAGTCCTCGTTGTAAGGGACCATCCTGTGCATTGTGGGATGTTTGCAGCATGCCTGGCCTCTGCCTGCCATATGCCAATAGCACTTCCCTCTAAGTGGAGACAGCCAGAAATACCTTCAGCTGTTGCCAGATGGCCCCTGCAGAGAAACATGACTTCCGGTTAGGAGCCATGGCATTAGACCCATGTATTTCCTGACCTGCCCCCTTTCTCTCCTTTTTGCCAGGGTTTCAAGAGTCTTTCCACCATGACTGTTGCTCTGCTGGCTTTGGCTACTTTGCTGCTCCCCCATGTGACCTGCGAGAAGCCCCTAGAAGGAAGCAGCCCCTCCTCTGCCTGGCGCTTCACACACTCCCTGTACAATGTCACCATCTATGAAAACTCTGCGCCCAAGACCTATGTGGAGAGCTTGGTGAAAATGGGCATGTACCTCACTGAGCCCGGGTGGGTAGTGAGGTACCGGATCATCTCTGGGGACGTGGCCAATGTGTTTAAAGCAGAGGAGTACGTGGTGGGCAACTTCTGCTTTCTGAGAATAAGGACCAAGAGCAGTAATACGGCCCTTCTGAACAGAGAGGGCCAGGAGAACTACACGCTCATCATCCAAGCCACAGAGAAGACCTCGGCATTGGAAGCTCTGACCCGCGTGGTGGTCCACATCCTAGACCAGAATGACCTGAAGCCCCTCTTCTCCCCGCCCTCGTACAGGCTCACTATCTCTGAGGACACACCCCTCAGGAGCCCCATCTGCAAAGTGACCGCCACCGACGCTGACCTGGGCCAGAACGCCGAGTTCTACTACGCCTTTAACACAAAGGTGGAGGTCTTTGCTGTCCACCCCACCAGCGGGGTGGTCACAGTGGCCGGGAAGCTCAATGTCACCTGGCGGGGCAAATACGAGCTCCAGGTGCTGGCTGTGGACCGCATGCGCAAAATCGCCGAGGGCAACGGGTTTGGCAGCCTGGCTACCCTCACCATCCACGTGGAGCCTGCACCCAGAAAGCCCCCCGCCATTGTCTCTGTAGTTGTGACCCCACCTGATGGCAATAAAGGGGCCACATATGCCACCGTCATGGTCGATGTAAACGGCTCAGGAGCCAAAGTGGACTCACTGGAGGTTGTTGGCGGTGACCCTGGAAAGCACTTCAAAGCCATCAAATCCTATGCCCAGAGCAATGAGTTCAGCCTGGTGTCTGTGAAAGACATTGACTGGACGGAGCACGTGCATGGGTTCAACCTCAGCCTGCAGGCCTGGAGCCAGAGCAGACCCACCTCGCGCTCCCACATCCGCGCCTTCCACCTCCCACCTGCCCTGCTGGCCGCCCTCAGGTTTGAGAAGGCTGTTTACAGGGTGCAGCTCAGTGAGTTTGCCCCTCCAGGCAGCCGTGTGGTGCTCTTGAGAGTCACCCCGGCTCTCCCCAGCCTGCGGTATGTTCTAAAGCCATCTTCCAGCAGTGCAGGATTCAAACTCAACGCTCGCACTGGGCTCCTCACCACTACGAAGCTCCTGGACTTCCACGAGCGAGCTCACCACCAGCTCCACGTCAGAACCTCCCAGGGCCAAGCCTCCACCACCGTAATCATTGACATTGTGGACTGTAACAACCACGCCCCCATCTTTGACAAGTCTTCCTACGATGGGGTGTTGGATGAGAACATCCCTCCAGGCACCAGCGTTTTGACCGTTACTGCCACTGACTGGGATCATGGGGAGAATGGCTACATTACCTATTCCATCTCTGGCCCCAAGACTGTGCCGTTCTCAATCGACCCTAACCTGGGGGTCATCTCCACCACCAGACCCATGGACTACGAGCTCATGAAAAGGATTTACACCTTCCGAGTACGGGCATCAGACTGGGGATCCCCTTTTCGCCAGGAGAAAGAAGTGTCCGTTTCTCTCCGGCTCAGGAACTTGAATGACAACCAGCCCATGTTTGAGGAGGTCAACTGCACTGTGTCGCTTCGCCAAGACACGCCGGTAGGGAAGTCGGTATTGACTGTGTCAGCCATAGACGTGGATGAACTTCAGAACCTGAGGTATGAGATCGTGTCTGGGAACGAGCAAGAGTATTTTGATCTAAATCATTTCTCTGGGGTGATAGCCCTCAAACGCTCTTTTATGAACCTTACTGCAGGCCAGCCCGCCCGCTATTCCCTGAAAATTACAGCCTCAGATGGCAAAAACTACGCCTCACCCACAACTGTCAATGTGACGGTGGTGAAGGACACTCGTTCTGAGGTCCCTGTAATGTGTGATAAAACAGGGGTGTTGAAGCATTTCACAAATACCATCCTCCGCTCTGTTGGGCTTCAGGACCTGGAATCTAGTGAGGAGGAATTCACCGCCCTTGACACATACCAGCTCAATCGTCATGCCCCCCAGTTTGAGGACCACTTCCCCCAAGCCATTGACGTCCTTGAGCAGGCTCCCATCAATACCCCTTTGGCCCGCCTGGCAGCCACTGACTCCGATTCTGGCTTTAATGGCAAGCTGGTCTATGTGATTGCAGATGGGAATGAGGAGGGCTGTTTTGACATTGAGCTGGAGACAGGGCTGCTCACGGTAGCTGCGCCTTTGGACTATGAAACCACCAGTTTCTATGTCCTCAATGTGACAGTGTATGACCTGGGCACTCCCCAGAAGTCCTCCTGGAAGCTGCTGACAGTGACCGTGAAAGACTGGAATGATAATGCACCCCAGTTTCCTCCAGGAGGATACCAGCTGACTATCTCAGAAGACACAGAAGTTGGAACCACGATCGCAGAGCTGGAAACCAAAGATGCAGACTCAGAGGACAATGGGAGGGTTCGGTACACGCTGCTGACCCCCACGGAGACATTCTCCCTCCACCCTCTGACTGGGGAGCTGGTTGTCACTGGCCACCTGGACCGAGAGTCAGAACCTCAGTATATACTCAAGGTAGAGGCCAGGGATCAGCCCAGGAAGGGCCACCAGCTCTTCTCTGTCACTGACTTGATAATCACTTTGGAAGATGCCAATGACAACTCTCCCCAGTGTGTCACAAAACACAGCAGCCTGAAGGTCCCAGAGGACCTGGCCCCTGGCACAATCTTGACATTCCTGGATGCCTCTGATCCTGACCTGGGCCCTGCAGGCAAAGTGAGCTATATCCTCGTGGATGATGCCCATGGAACCTTCCGGGTGGACTTGATGACCGGGGCACTGAGTCTGGAGAGAGAGTTGGACTTTGAGAAGCGGGTTGGGTACAACCTGAGCCTGTGGGCCAGTGACAACGGGAAGCCGCTGGCCCGCAGGACCCTCTGCCACGTGGAGGTCATGGTCTTGGATGTGAATGAGAACCTCCATCCGCCCCGCTTTGCCTCCTTCGTGCACCAGGGTCAGGTGCAGGAGAACAGCCCCCCGGGAACACAGGTGATGTTGGTGGCTGCCCGCGATGATGATGGCGGCTTGGATGGGGAGCTCCAGTACTTCCTGCGGGCTGGCACTGGCCTTGAAGCCTTCAGTATCAACCAGGACACAGGTACTAGGGGTGAGGCAGGTGGGAGCACCAGGCTTGGGGAAAAGGGGGGATGAAAAGAAAGCAAGATTGTGGTGGAAGAAAGCAGGCTGAGGTGGAGGAGAAAGGCAGCAAGTAGGGATTCATCTTTCTGTTACTTTGAGTCCCCATCTACTGGATACAGACACAGACACACACACATGGGCATGCACATGTGCACACACATATACACTCCATTTATCAAAATAATGTAGGTTGAGCAACTTAGGAGGCTGAGTTCGAGACTGGAGGCAGCCTGAACAACTTAATAAGACTCTGTCTAAAAATAAAAAATTCTTCTGTGTCTCATGTCCCCAGATATAATCTTTATTAACAATTTGGCCTATTATCTTCTAATTTTTCTCTTTTTATCTGATATATTTTCTCCATTTCTTTTAGTCATTAATTCTTCTAATGTGAAAATATAATACAATACACACTATTTCTAAAATTTATTTTTTCCACATAATGTAACATTGGGACATCTTGCCAGTACCTATACATTGTTTCCTTTTTTATAGACCGCATATTATTCTATCATATTTATATAGTTTTACTAGTATATATGTGTCTCCACAAGAAAAATCTGCAGCCGTACCACCCAGGCATCCAATCCCATCAAATCTCCGAAGCTAAGCAGGGACGAGCCTGGTTAGTACTTGGATGGGAGACCGTCTGGGAATACAGGTGCTGCAGGCTTGAGAGAAGGACCTGGCAACGCACTCCCCAAAAAGCCAATAAGCCATTGAAACCCATTGAAAATGCTATGAATAGCAGAGAAGCTCTGACACAGTGCCAGGCATGGCACAGTGTCAGGGAATGTTTCATTTGTTGTACATAGGGTCACTATGAGTTGGACCCAACTTGAGGGTACCTAACAAGAGCCACCACAAGAAAAATTCTTGAAAAAGAAGTTGCTCAGTCAAAGGATAGCGTATATTTGTGTGTATGTGTATGTGTATAGAGCTGGGGCTCAAACCCTAAAGTCTCACATAGGTCTAACAGGCGCTCTATCACTGATCTATATAACCAGCCCAATAACATCTGTTTTCAATGTAATAGGTAATAGGTATTTCCAAATTGTCTACCAAAAAGACACCACCATCTTATTACCTTGTACCCTTGAATTTAATCCACACCTTTTCAATAGTTTTAGAGGGCTCCCAAATCAATCACAGATTAGAATTGCAGGCCAATTGGATCGACCAGGAATCCAATCTGCATATAATTCTACTACCCATCTGATTTGGTAGTCCTCTAAAACTATTGAGAGGACACAGACCAGATTCAAGAATACACGTTATTCTTTTCTAAGCTTTGTAGAAAATTTATCCAATTAAGGAAACACTGAGTACCCAAAGCTAAGCCAGGCACATTGCGGATACCCAACATGAATGAAGGCAAGTCCCTGCCTTCAGGTTCACACTCTGGTAGTTGATTTATTTCCAGAGTAAGGGGCAGGGTGACATGGTAGAAATAGCATTAGATTTAGTCCACTCTAGACCCAGGTCTTTCACTTACTTGCTGCATAATCTTGGTCAGATCATGTGCCCTCTCTGCACCTCAGTTTCCCACCATCACCTCTGGCATGCTCTGACCCCTCACACAGGCCCTGCCAAGTAAATGTGACCCACAAGAGCTTAGGGTGCCATCTTCTTGTGCTTGCTGTTGGACCTTCAAGTTCTAGAGCAGAGCTGACTAACTGTAAGCAATCTGCGGAGAGAGTGAACTAGAAAATGCAGCTAAGCTCCTCCAATCCTGATGATGATGGCGAACAGAACAGCAATTTATTCATCATATCCCTAACCCTTAGGTTGATGATCTACCAGGACTTAGAGAGTAAAGGAAATAGTTGTAAGGAGTAAGTAAGTCTCACTTAGAGAATGTGGGGTAAATCAACGGAACTTGTGTCGAAGTAGTCAGGAGAAAGTGGGTCAATTACCACAGTCTTCTGGAAACCCTATGCATGCCCATATGCCAAAGTTAAGGGCTCATTTTAGCAGAGAAAGGCTAAGACGTTCTGCAATATGGATGTTAGTTCCCCAGTGTTCAACTCAGCACCTCCCACATCCAATGGGTAATCGTTGCCACACCTCCTGGAATACCTATTAATGTACTTTCCACAGTACAGATTGGGGAATCTAGGGGAGGGTGATTTCTAAAGTCACTCTGAGCTCTAAAGTACTTGGGGTTTGGTGATTCACTGTCCCCAGGAATGATTCAGACTCTGGCACCCTTGGACAGAGAATTTGCACCATACTACTGGTTGACCGTACTGGCCGTGGACAGGGGTTCTGTACCCCTCTCTTCCGTCACTGAAGTCTACATCGAGGTTACAGATGTCAACGACAACCCACCCCGGATGTCCAGACCTGTGTTCTACCCCTCCATCCCAGAGGATGCTTCCTTGGGTACCTCTGTGCTTCAGTTGGACGCCTGGGATCTGGACTCCAGCTCCCGAGGGAAGCTGACCTTCAACATCACTGGTGGGAACCACATGGGGTTCTTCATTATCCACCCTTTCACAGGTGAGAAGCCAGAAACCTGGTTATTGTTGTTGCTGTTAGGTGCCATCGAGTGGGTGTCCAACTCGTAGTGACCCTATGTACAGCAGATGAAACACTATTGTTAGTGTTTCTCTGTTATTCATAGGCTGATTGTTTGGGGGAGTGGGTTGCCTGGTCCTTCTCCCAAACCTACAGCACCTGGTATTCTCTCAGGCGGCCTCCCATCCAAGTACTAACCAGGCCTGACTCTACTTAGCTTCCAAGGACTGATGAGATGAGATGCCGTAGTGGTACAGCTGCAGGCAGAAACCTGGAGGAGTAAATATTTCTACCATGAGGGCTCTCTAGGTGTGACCACCCTGAACATCATGGGCATCACCTGAGAGCTTGTTAGAAATTCAGCTTCTCAGGCCCTGCTCAAGACTTGCTGAGTCATGATTCTAAGGGTGGGGCCTGGCCATAGGTTTTAACAAGATACATAGGGGGTTCTCATGAGTGTTAATGTTTGAGACACTTTCCTACAAAGTCCATCTCCACAGAATTGTGAGAAGAATCTGTTGTCAGCGTCCTTGCCCTTGGGTCTAACAGGTCACCCAAGGTCAAGCTGGGATTATTTCAGATCTTCAGGTGCTAGCAAACCGATCCCACAAGCCATAGGTCAGAAGCCACATGTAACCCTCTTTCCAAACTGATCTCCACCCTGCCCACTTGACTAACACCAAGTCAGTTACCTTACTGGACTCTGTCCTTGGACCAAGGACACGTGAGACCCAGGATGGTGGATGGTTTAGAGGTATCCAGAGATTCCCAGTTGGCAGCCCTGAGCCAGACAGAGCTCACACAGATATTTTGTTTGACTTACACAAATGTTAAACAATGAATTTAAACAATGACTTCCCAACTTGTGGCCAACATTTAATATTGGCAAATTCCACCAAGCAGTCCAGATTTTGGGTTGTTCTTTAAAAATGGGAAGATCTTGCCACACGAGCTCCACATTCCCATAGGGCCAAAATATAGCACAGGCAGATGGTAGCTCTGGCCACCACAGTGCTGGACATCTCCTATTGTTCTGTTCCCCTATTTATACCACTTGTGCAGCTCCCACTGGATTAGAGTTTGAGAGACATTGCAAGGAGCTAAGGATACTTCTCTCAGGCCTTGTCTTCCTCTTGGGGGTTGAACTATGACTCTGTCATAGTGAAGGCTGACATGTTTGCCTCTGGACTCAATACCCTGTTCTATAACAATTTACTCTTGTCCCAGAAGGACAGAACCCTGGTGAGACTGGAGGAAGGGCACAGGGAGAGCCCTGGGGAGATTCCAGGGTTCTTAAGACAAAAAGGACTTGGAAGGAGTGATGAGTCTAGCAGTCCTGGGACAGACAGTCAGTGGGGAATGCAAGTGTCTGTTTGCCCTGATGACATCTGTCAGGAGCCTCTCCTGCTAGCCTTTGACCTCATGGTGTGGATATGTCTTCCTAGTGTTGTTGTTGTTAGGTTCCATCAAGTGGTGTCTGACTCATAGTGACCCTCATAGGGTGTTCAATGGCTGAGTGTTTCGGGATTGCCTTGGGAATGGATTGCCACATCCTTCTCCCATTTTTGCTGGGAATTGAACCTGGGACCTCAGAAACTGCAGAGCATCACTCTACCAACTGAGCTAAATCTCAGCCCCCATCTTCCTAGTAAGAGGTGTTTTTTCCTGGAAAACAGGGGGAAGCTGATTCTCTGCCTGGGCTGGCCCGCATCCTTCCTTCTTCAGAAGAGCTAAGAGATCTCTCACCTAAGGCATCAACTTCTCAACTCCTTCCAAATCCCTGTTCTGTTTACTATCAACAGTGCCCTGACAGCATGTTTGGCAGAGTGCCCTAGAAGGCAGAGATGTTCTCAGTTTTCCTGCAGCTGAGGAGAAGAAATTCTTATTAGCGTGAACTTTTTTGAAAAGGAGAGACTATATCAGCCATGAGCCCCCAGCTTCCTTCCCCATCTGCACCTGTGCACTGTCCTATGTCCCTTCCAGGGGAGCTTGGATAATTTGGCTATGCCCTTAAGCTGACGTCAGAGCCTGCAGGACCTGGCCCTGACAACCTCTCTGGCTTCACCTTGTCCCTCTCCCTGTGCCCCCCGCCCCACCCTGGGTTCCAACCGCAAGGCGGCTTTGGCCCATGGCAGTTCCTAGCACAGGGCTCTGCACCCGCTTTCCCCTCCACCATGGGAGTCTCCTCTCCTTTCTTTTCCTTTGGTCTGGTTGGCTCCTACTCTCCTTCAGAACCCAGCCTGGCTGTTCTGCTCTTAGAGAAGGTTTTCTAATACTGTCACGCATTTCCTGGCATCCTGGACCCCCCTTTGTGTCACACAGCCCACTATGTTCATTTGTGCAATTCCTCCATTAATTCTCCATGTCTACTAGACTTCAAAGATTCTCTAGAAGAGGGACCTTGCTGGGTTTTATCAACTATAATGTCCTCAGTACCCAGCATACAGTAGGAGCTCAATAAGTAATTGCTAATGGATCACGGGTTTCACATTGGCCTCATCCACAATTTCCTGTTAAATGCAATACACATGAACTCGCTCAGCAAATATTTAAATGGGTCACCCCTATGAGACCTTCCAGCCATGTGCTCTGGGGAGGTGTGAAGGAAAATAAGACCTGGTGTCAGGCTTGGGGAATTCAGTCCATCTGGAGCATGAACCTTTGGCAGAAATTATTATTGAATAGGATAGAAGAATATAGTACAGGACAGGTTGTGCCCCTGCATGGGCAAGCAGCACAAGGCCAAGGAGAAAGGCATGAGCAACATCCAGAAGGAAAGATCTTGTTGAGGACAGAGCAAGTGGGTCTGTTCTCTGTAGACGCAGCCCAGGTCTACTGCTTATGAGTGATGAAGTCTGGGGAGGGTTACTTACATCTTGTTTCAGTTCATCTTACATTACTATAACTGAGTACCACAGACTGGTGAGTGGATAAAGAACAGAGGTGTGTTTGTCTCATGGTTCTGCAGGTTGGGAAGTCCAAGGGCAGGGTGGGAGCATCCAACAAGGGTTTTCCTCTGCATCACAGCATGGCAGAGGGCACCTCCTGGCGGGACAGAGCAAGTGTGCTACCTTACTTCCCTTCTCTTTTTAGAAAGCCACTAATGCCATCATGGAGATCCCACCCACATGACCTCATTTAACCCTGATTACTTCCCAGGGCCCCACCTCCCAATATCATTAAGATATAAATTTGGGCTGGGGGTGGTGACACACACCTGTAGTCCTAGCACTAGGGGGGCTGAGGCAAAAGGATCACAAGTTCGAGGCCAGCCTGAGCTACATAGCTAGACACTATTTCAAACAACAACAATACAAGATATGCATTTGGGGATTAAGTTTCCAACACATGTACTTTGGGGGGATACATTCAAACCATAGCATTGCTTTATGCCTGAGCTTTCTCACCAGTAAAATGCATATAATACTAGCTCCCTCCTGGATGCTATGAGGATTGGATGAGCTCATTCATAGAGCCACAGAAAATATTTGGAAGAAAGCATGGGCATATAAGGGCCCTGTGAATGTTGGCTCTGTGATGCTGAGGGAGATGAGGATGATTAGGTAGCTAGGGCAAGACCTGGACCGTGGTGGTCAAAGTGAAAAGAGACAGGATCTCCCTGAGGCAAATCAACAGCTGCCAGAAAACTATGGGATAATGGGGCCGAGGAGGGAAAGGCAAAGTATGGGTTTGGGATGGGATGGTGGGGAAATCTTGTTTGGAGGAGAAAAATGGTAACAGATAAATCAACCAAGTGGCCCAAGTGCCAGGAGAGGTGAACACCTCCTCAGGGGGCACTCAACCAGCCCTACATAGGTGGCCCCATTCTACATGGGCATTCCCCAGGAATCTGGACTCTGACATCAGAAAGGAGGCTGAGCATACAGTGGGGGCGATGGCTTGGGAGGCATGGGGCAGCAACTCCAGGAGAGAGGCATATGAGAGAAAGACAAAGCAGCAAAGAGAACCCAGAGGTACTGAGAAAGGGAGAGAGAGGGCAGAGGGTGAGGAGAGGAGCTAACCTGAGACTCAGGGAGACCTGGGGGAGAAGGAAGGGAGGAGTGCAATCAGGATGAGGGGTAGAGAGAGGCCAGGGGCCCAGAGGAAAGGGGGTGTCAGGCCAGGTGCAAAGTTTGCCCACGAGCCCCCAGCCCTTGTGCTCTTCTGAGCCCCAGATCCCCAAGCCCCAGAGCTGGAGCTGAGCTGGGTGGGTGTCTGGGGAAGGTGCCTTTCACTTCACTCCTCCATCTCTGATTGGCAGGATGCCTGATGTGGGGGCTCCAGGGGCCCCTCCCATCTCTCCCGTGTCTGCCTTGGCTGGGACTGCACCTATCCACTGCATAGGGACTGTTCCTATGACCAGCGACTCACCCCACACCAGGTCCCCTTTCCCCTCTCAGAGCTCCACATGGAACTTCTGTCCTCCCCATGGAACTTCCATTTCCACACTCACTCCCATTATCACCACCATTTCCTCCCCTCAACACGATCAGTGCATTTACTGAATGTTTCCAGATGGTCTCCTGACCCCTCCAATGTCTCTGCTCTCATTTCAAGACCTTCCATACCCAGCCATGACTCCCTAGGCTGAGGTCTTGGGATGACTTTTGGACCTCCTCATGAGCTCCCTGAATCTTGCAGAGAACTGGTACCTCCTCTCCCTCAGTGCCTCCCTGGACAGCCCAGGAGCCTAGGACTGCAGATGACCAAGTCCATTTAGAGACAGTCAGAGAGCAGGACAGCCAAGCCCCGCTTTGACTCATATTTACCAGCCAGTCGTGGAAAGAGCTGGTCCTAAGACCCAGGTGAGCAATAAAAACAATAACAAAGGTGCAAAAAGCGATCACTGTGATTTCTCTAGAACTGAAGGCAATGACTGTGATCTCTGTCATAGCTCTTGACAAACTGCCTTTTGGCCCAACAGTATATTATGTACATTTCCCCATCTACACACATATATTTGAAATGGAGGCATACTATTCCTTTTCTGTATAATTTATGGACCTCTTCCCTTATATGGATTTTTTTTGACTGTTTACTTTTGAAAACATCCCTGTGATGAACCTCCAAGTGCACTGATCTTCCCAAATGTACACATTTATCTCTTCAGAAAAGCCCCTGAAGAGGGATGTGAAGTTCAGAACTGCAGTCAGAGGGACTTTGAAGGTCATCCAATTCAACCTCTCCCTTCATAGAGCAGCAAGGGGCTGACAACCAGAGAAGAGGAGGAGTGGCAGACAGGGGCCTCCTAGAGTCAAAGGGGCAAACGGAGGCATGAGGGAGTGCCCTATAAGGAACCCGAGGTTAGGGCTGAGGGTTGGCAATGTCATAGGAGGAAGAGAGGGGCTGAGGCAGGCAGCTGGTTCCTTGTTGGGAGTGGAGGTCCCCTCAGTTCCAAAGACCCTGATAGCTTCTCCAGTCCACCCCTGCCCCAACATTCCAAGTCTCAGAAATTAACTCAGTTGTCAGGACTTCTTCACAGGGGAAAGACAGACAGGCAGTCGAGGCTGGCTGGGCACAAGCAAACCAGTTCTTTCCTTGCTTTGCTGAAAAGTCCCCACGTGCATGCGCCAGGCGCAGCCAGGGGTCCCTCACAGTCATGCACGCTCCGCCTCTGCCTATCTCGGCCTCCTTGGTTTTCCCAGGTGCTATTCTTTTTTTTTTTTTTTTTTTTTCCTCATTAGCCAGTCTGGTTTCTTTAATAAGCTTCTTTTTTAAAATATATATTTGTGTTAAAATTTCATGTTTTAGTTATGTAGAATAACAACAATAAAACAATCCCACCCTGACATCTCAAATTCCCACTGAAAATCTAGGCAGTTGTGCATCTCTGCAGCCTAATTAGTTATTCCAGAGTCTTGTCTGAATATGCAGACCTACAATCAAGCAAGAATTTCCTTTCCCATTCTTCTACTACTTATTGCTACCAAAACATTATATAGAACACTGAATTTTAAAAAATGTACAGTGTTTTAAAGACTGAAAAAATAGGCTTTTCTATAAATATATTATTTATTAAAATAGCTTTAGGAATTATTTTTTTACTTGGTTTATGATATTCTTTTTTTATTGGAAAATTTTAATGTACACCTTACTGTGATTCATTCTGACATGCTTTTCATTGTGACATTTCCATATATGCATTTTGTTGTACATTATACATGTACATTCCCCCTTACCCTCTTGTGTGCTTCCTCCCCCCAACCCAACCCCCCACCAAAAACTTCTCTTCCATTTACTTTGGAGGTATCTTAAAAAACTAAAAATTGATCTACCGTATGACCCAGCTATAACACTATTTGGAATTTACCCAAATAGAGACACCTGCATCTCCATATTCAATGCAGAACTTTTCACAATAGCAAGGATATGGAATCAATCAAAGTGCCCATCAACAGAAGAATGGATAAAAAAAACTATGGTACATATACACAATGGAATACTACTCAGCAATCAAAAAAAGGAAATAATGCCATTCGCAGCAAAATGGATGGAATTGGAGAAAATTATTTTAAGTGAACGAACACAAGCTCAGAAAGAGAAATACCACATGTTCTCACTCATATGTGGGAGCTGAATCAAAATTATAAGAAGGAAAAAATCCTATACAAATGTCGGAACATAATAAAAAAAAAGCTAAGAATGGTATTATTATAGATGGTCTAGAGAATTCATGTAATAGTTCCAACAATGTAAAAAGAAAGTTCACTATCTTAAAGAAAGTTTCTATCTTAAAAGAAAAAGAAAAGAAAAAGAAAGTTTCTATCTTAAACAGAACTGGAACCCAAGGATATATAGAAAAATATTACCATAAAACGACAAGCAAATGGAAGAGAAGTCTTCCCAGGTGCCATTCTCAGGAACCCCAAACCCCTCTCCTGTTGCTCTGAGTTCATCTTTCCTCTTACCCAGATGGGCCACTTGGCGGTGCCAGAACTGGCCACCAGCACGAGGGAGCTGGCCACCAGCACGAGGGATGTTGATTGGCCAGGCTGAGTTACACACCTTCCTCCAGGTGTGGAGTGATCCAACCTCCCCGCCTCGCAAAGGACTGAAATTAGAAGTGGTACAGTTTCCCCCAGGAAAACTGGGGTCTCTTTATTAAAGGAAAGAGGAACGAATGGTGGGTAGGTGCCACCCAAGTGCACCCAGCAGTGCTGACAGCCCTGTGCAGCTGCCAGAATGACGGTTCTGATTAGGCGGGCATCTGACTGGCTGGGTGTTTGATTAGGCTGCTGTCTGATTGGGCAGACATCTGACTGGCGGGCATCTGATTGGGCAGGATGCTGAGCCCTGCGGTTGCTCAGTTTTTGACCTATCCCCCATGCCTAATGGGGAAAGCAGACCTAGGTGGGAACTTCAGTTAACACATTACCTCCATCTTTCTTTTCCACATTTTCACTTTCCCTTCTCTTTCCCTAGAGTTCCATTTCCCCTTAACATCCTTGTTCTTCAAAGACCAGAAGAAATCTCCTTTGGGAGTTGAGTGTGATCCTCAACTCACCCCAGTAACGTGGCTCTGGGCACCCTTTGCTCACACCTCCCTCCTACCATCTCTCCCCTAGGTCTTCTGTCCACAGCACGGCAGCTGGACCGAGAGAACAAGGATGAGCACATCCTGGAGGTGAGGAGTGGTGGTGAACCCTGTCACTGCATTCAAAAGCCTCCTGAGGGTGGACAGGCTGCAGGTCATGTAGGGAGCCAACAAAGACAGACTTGAGCTGAGCCTTGCTGTGGTTGGTGGGGAACATCCTCAGGTCTTTGCTAGCTCTTCAGCAGTGAGAGGGAAAGAGATTGAAAACCATATCTAGGCTGGGCTGATAACCATGGATTGATTAGTAATGCCTGCAGTGAGTGCAGGAAGGGGGACCATTTACATGGGCTGCATACTTGTCAGGCCTGTTTTCTAGTCCATCCTTCTGGCTCAGGGAGAGCAAATCACAAGGTTATTCACTTAGGTTAGTAACAGAGCCAGGATAAAAACCTTTGTTTTCTAGATCTGTGCTGTTTCTAGGATTTGTGTGTGTGTGTGCTGTTTTTTTTTTTTTTTTTTTTTTTTTTTTTTTTTTTTTTTTTTTTTTTTTTTTTTTTTTT
>VMDO01007065.1:0-16322 GCA_007922755.1 Pedetes capensis | reverse complement strand
TTTTTATTTTGATGCAGAGTCTCACTAAGTTACGCAGGCTGCCTCTGCGATCCTCCTGTCTCTGCCTCCAGAGTCGCTGGGATTACAGGTGTGGGCCATCGTGCACAGCCCCTTTCTAGGGTATCTTTGAGGTTACATAGGCATCCCTGGTGCCCATCTCTATGAGGGGCTTCCATCAGTGGCCTAGAGGAGATTAAATCGAAAGCAAAGTCCCTTATATGAGAAATCTAGCTGTTCCCCCTCTTTGGCCATCCATAGCTGATGAATGGCCACTCTAGTTTTAAAGGCATGAGGAGGGAAGGACACACATTCCTTAGCAGATCTGAAATCAGTTTTGCCTTCTGTGCTCACAGGCTTGCACAATCTCTTTCCCTTTGTAAGAAATGGATATTATTACTAAGTGACAGCTAAATGCCCTTCTAGAGTTCATAGGGACTGAAACTTCATTCAGAGTTCAGAAACAGATATTTACCTTGTGTGTGTGATGCTTTCAGTGGATCTTAGGGCCTGGTGCATGCTGGGTAGGTACTCTACCACTGAGCCACATCCCAGCCCCTAAAGTACATTTAAAGTCCTGAGCCATTGTGACTGGCAATGTCCTCTCTCACACTCTGCCCCTGGGGCTATGGATATGTGGGATGGTTTGCCCCTAGACAGAATAGCTCCTTTTTCTCAAGTTGCTTTGGTGCCTTTTCTCTCTCTCTGGATTTTATTTCATGAATCGGGCCATGAGTCTGACCCAGAAGTTCCATCCATTCCTGTATAAACATCTTCTAACCTTGAGTAGCTTAGGGAAACTAGAGAACAATGATGCTGAGCATTACTAGCAAATAAAAAGTCTGTGGATATGGCACACCTGTAATCCCAGTGACTCAAGAGGCAGAGGCAGGAGGATCTCAAGTTCAAGACTTGAGGCAATCTGCATACTTTATGGAGACCCTGTCTCAAAAAGAAAAAAATGTGGGCTGGGGGTGCAGCTCAATGGTACAGCACTTGCAAAGCATGCAAGTGCAAGGTCCTGGGTTTAACCCCCAGTACTGTAAAAACAACAACAACAACAACAACAACAACAACAACAACAACAAGAAAGAAATGGCCCACCGGCCTTTCTGGATGAAGACTACCAGCTTTGGTCTGGAAATACTGACCTTGACTTCTTCCAGTTCTCTCTGGTTCCCTTCTCTGTTCTGGCTGGCTTTCCTGTGGGTGAGGTTACTAAAGAGCTGAGTTCCAAGTAGGTGACCTTACTATAACAAAAATAATGAGCATCCTCCAAAGAACAAGGTGATATCTGCAAGCTGTCAAGAGCAGTGGGTAGGTCATAGTTGGCGGCAGGAACTATGCCCTACTTTGTGCTTGGCAACTCTGAGGTTCATGCTCAATTCTGTCCCCAGGTGACTGTCATGGACAATGGGGAGCCATCTCTAAAGTCCACCTCCAGGGTGGTCATAAGCATCTTGGACGTCAATGACAACCCTCCTGTATTCTCCCACAAGCTCTTCAATGTCCGCCTTCCAGAGAGGCTGAGCCCAGTGTCCCCTGGGCATGTGTACAGGTTGGTGGCTTCAGACCCCGATGACGGTCTCAATGGCAGTGTCACCTACAGTATCGAGGAGAGTGAAGAGGGCTTCAGAATTGACCCAGTCACGGGTGTGGTGTCATCCAGCAGTGCCTTCGCAGCCGGAGAGTACAATATCCTCACGGTGAGCAGGAGGATGGAGGCCATGGAGCTGGGGGGAGGGCAGGAGCAGCTGGTGATTTCCTATGAGGATCCAGGAGGAGGGAAGATAGAAGTGGCACATCCTGGCCTTCTACCAGAGAGGCTGGCAGTCCCTACTCTCGCTCAAGGCTCAGAATTCTGGGCCTTTCACTGATGGCTGCAAGAGCCTAAGAAATCCTCTCTGTTATTACAGATAAGGATTTGCTGGAGTCATGATATGCCTGGACTTTGGCCCCAGCACTGCTGTTTTACATGTGCATGACCTTGAGCAAGACATTGAGCTCTTCTGAGCACACTTGCATTGCAAGAAGGCAATGTCTCAAATGGCCAGGCCATGCGTCCTCACTTCAGGCAGTCTGAACTCAAGCCCAGCCTTGTTAAGGGACAGACCTATAGACCACTGGGTGAATTCACCATGCTGAACCCCAATTTCCTCCTGTAAAAGGGAGACAGATGATAATAGTGCCCCTCCTAGGGCTACTGTGAGGACTAAATTAGACATTACACATGTAGCTCCTAAAACAAGGCTTTGTGAGAGCTCAATACATTTTAGTTGATGACATTTATGGTCATTGGGAGTGGTAAAGGGTATATGCATATAAAGTCCAGTTTAGGAACTTGCCCACAGTACACCTTCAGTTAAGAGTGTCTGTGTTAGTTTGCTTTTCTTGTTGCTGTGACCAAATACCTGGCAGAAACAACTTAAGAGAAGAAAGATTTATTTTGGCTCATGGTTTCAGGAGGTGCAGTCCATGGCCCCTTGGTCCCATGCACTTGGGCAGAACATCATGGTGGCAGGAGTGTGTGGCAGAGGAGAGGAATCTCACTTTCATGCCAAGCAGGAAGCAGAGAAAAGGGGATACGGGAAGCGGCCAGGGCAAGATACCGTCCCCAAGGACACACCCCTAAGGACCTGCTTCCTCCAACTCAGCCCCCATCCCAGGCTTTCATCACCTCCCAAGAATGCCATCATATTATGTCTCCATCAAGGGATTAACCCATTGATTAGGTCAGAGCCATGAGGATCTAATTGTCTCTGGAAATGCCCTCATAGACATACCAGAAGAAGGGATGCTTTACTAATTTTAATTCAGTCAAGTTGGCAATCATCATTAACCATCACAGTGGTTCTTATTATTTTCCACTAACCAAGCAGCTCTGGGAGACAGGCTCTATGTTTTCCTCAACACTGTGTCTCCAACAGCCAGCATGGTGCTTGTTTATTAGTGTGTGTAGAATGAGCGTGTGGACAGGAGGCTGGGTTGGTGGTGGCTCGATTTGGGTGTTGGCCTCTTTTTAGATCAAGGCGACCGACAGTGGGCAGCCACCACTCTCGACCAGTGTCCGTCTACACATCGAGTGGATCCCCCAGCCGCGGCCATTCTCCACACCCCTGGCCTTTGAAGAGACCCACTACAGCTTTACAGTCATGGAGACAGACCCCGTGAACCACATGGTGGGGGTCATCAGTGTGGAGGGCCGGCCCGGCCTCTTCTGGTTCCACATCTCAGGTGAGGCCAGGAGGACCTGTCCCTCCCATCTTTCTAGACAAGCCAGTCCTCATGGCGCAATCCTTCTGAGCCTTCTCAAGGTCGTGCTCTGTGGCAGCACCTGAAAAGTGGTCACCCCTTCTCTGGTTCTCCAGGGCAGCAGGTAGGAATGGTACTTCTGCCAGCTTCTTCCCATTACAGCTGCGATTTCAGGTAGAACATCTACCACCTCATGGGGGACCCCAGCCAGGAGCGGGCAGTTTCTCAGTAACTTCAAATGCCCAGGAGACATCAAATGAATGGTCCAGGGAGACCCAGAGGAGAGATCACAAAGTCAGCATTGTTGACTATGAGCCTGAGGCCAGCTATACCTGGGGCTGATGCTCAGTGTGCTGGTCTCAGGCTTCTAATCTCTCATTCCCCCATGCCATTTCTCATGCTGGGGATTGAACCCAGGGCCTTGCTCAGGCTAAGCACACTGAGATACACACCCCAGCCCCCTGTTCATTCTAAGAGGCACTTGGATCCAGGCTCTGATGGGACCCTCTAACATTCCTTTCTGTCTCTAAAGCAAGGGATTTTTTTATTTTTGTTTTTCTAAAGAAACATCTGAGAGTCACAAAACCCTTCAGGAATTTGATGAATGCCTAGGTCCTGTTCCCAGAAAGGTGTGCACACACGTGGACACCCATAAATGTAAATTTGCACACAAATGCAGAGGTTTTATAGACTCTCAGAACTCTACCTAGGGATTGTAAAATAAAAACCTCTAAGCTAAGCTAGGGGCTGGGATTTAGCTCAGTTGGTAGAGCGCTGCTCTGCAGTCTCTGAGGTCCCGAGTTCAATTCCCAGCACCACAAAACAGGAGAAGAACCTGGCAACCCACTCTTGAGGCAATCCCGAAACAGTCAGCCATTGAAAACCCTATGAGGGTCGCTATGAGTCGGATACTGACTTGACGGCACCCAACAACAACAACAACAACAATCTAAGCTGGGTGTGGTGGTGCATACCTGTTTTCCCAGCATTTAGGAGGCTGAGGCAGGAGGATTGCAAGTTTGAGATTAGCCTGGGCTACACTGAGACCTTGTCTCAAATGAACAAGTAAATTCAAATGTCTAATCTAAGAGTTTCAGCACCTACCACAGAGTCCTGTTACAGAATTTTTCTGCCTGGCTCAGAGACAGGGTAGGCTATGCATGTGGCCCAAGCTGTTTGGCCTCCTGGCCTTATTTCCAGGTCTGATTCTCTGCTCTTTTAATTGACTTTTTTTCTTTTATATGTAATTAATGCATGTACCTTAAGGAATATTTAAAACACAAAAATGAGTTTGGAAAAGAAAATAAAAATCACCCGAAGTCCCACCAATCAGAAGATAATCCACTGTTACAATTTGGTGTGTTTCTTCACACACACACACACACACACACACACACACACACACACGCAGGATTATATTAAAATAATGATTTATAATATTTTAATGTAACATATTGCGATCATATATTCATGTCCCTAAAGGGAATTCTATTTAGTAGATATTTAAATAGCTTCATGTTACACTCTGTGGTTTGGATTCTTTTTTTTTTTTTTTTTCCAGTACTTAGAGGTTGACTCAGGGACTTGCATATACTTTGCAAGTGTTCTACCACTGGGCTGAACTTCCAGCCCATTTTTTATTCTTTAGCTTGAGACAGTCTCACTAAGGTACACAAGCTGCCTCTGGCCTCGAACATGCGATCCTCCTGCCTCTGCCTCCTGAGTCACTGGGATTACAGGTGTGTGCCACCATGCCTGGCTTATTTTGGATTCTTATGGCTTATTAAATCAGTTCCCTCTTATTGACAGAGACAATTTGGTTTTCCCTGGGTCTAGGTGCAGGACCATCTTAGGTGCTCTGCAGGTCTAATGTGAAGCCATGAGGTCAGTCTCCATTACTCCCGCATGTCTCAATCCCAGAGGCTGAATAAATTCTTTGGCAAAATTTATCTTCTTACAGGACTCCTTATAGATTTGCTTTGTTCTATAATATCACTTGAGTCTTGGCAATAATTTGAGAGGAGAAATTGCAGCTTTTTTGGACTCCAAAGGGAGAAACTCCAGCCTGTCACCCAGATATCTACTGTGTCTGAACAGTCCTAGAATTTCAGGTTCTTCCTTGAATGCCCACAGTCCTGCCAGCCAAGGTTGCCACCTGCCATGCACTCGGAATCTGATGGCCAAGTGCATGCTGTGCTCCCGCCACCTAGTCACTGAGGTTGCGTGTGCTCTTCCCCACTGCCGCCCTAGGTGGGGATAAGGACATGGACTTTGACATCGAGAGGACCACAGGCAGCATCGTCATTGCCCGGCCTCTTGACACAAAGAGAAAGTCTAGCTACAACTTGACCGTGGAGGTGACAGATGGGTTCCACACCATTGCCACCCAGGTGAGAGGCCTCAGTTGGCCATGCCTGAGTTCAGAGGAGACGAGAGGCTTCAATCTGTGGAATGAGGCCACAGAAGGCTTTCTGTGGATGTGGCATATCTCAAAAGATATTGAACTTGGAATCAAAGTTCTGGGTTCCAGTCTTATATAACACATGCTCTACTTCTGTGATCTTGGGAGAATTTTTGCTCCATTCTGGATCTGTGTGTAATGATGGGATCCATCCAAATGAATGGTTTTAATTACAGATAGCATGCTATGGGCACTACCATAGTTACGGGGAATGATGTTCAGGTAATAGGGGTCTCGATTTCTATCCAGGTAAAGTAGAATATATCTATTTCATACATTGCAATTTTAGGCATTTCACTTGAAAAAGTGGCCCATCGATGAAATGTTTGCTTTTGAAAACCACTAGGCAGTGCTGTATGTGAAAGTCTTGTGATTTTGAAATCTTATCATTCATTCAACAAATAGTTATTAAATAATGGTTCCAAGGTGCCAGGCACTGTGCCAGTGTGGGTGGGATACAGGCCCTTTGCCTGTGCAGCTCACAGTCCACACCACTCTCGCTGGCCTTCCTAGGTGTACATCTTCATGATCGCCAACATTAACCACCACCGGCCCCAGTTTCTGGAGGCTCACTATGAGGTCAGAGTCCCCCAGGACACGCTGCCTGGGGTTGAGCTCCTCCGAGTCCAGGCCACAGATGAAGACAAGGGCAAGGGTCTCATCTATACCATCCAGGGCAGCCAGGATCCAGGCAGTACCAACCTCTTCCAGCTGGACCCAAGCAGTGGTGTCCTGGTCACTGTGGGGAAATTGGACCTGGGCTCAGGGCCCTCCCAGCACACTCTGACAGTTATGGTGAGCACACTGGGAAACTGGGTAAGGAGGTATTTGCATGTAGGTGCATGGGGTAGAGCCTATGCAAGGCATGCTGGGAGTTCCCTTTTCCCATGATAATAATTCCCAGGACAGAGTTGCAATATTTCACAGCTGGCCAGAGGCACCTTCCTTAGAGAATACCTAGAGGGAAGATAGGCTAGCAAGGAAATTGCTGTCAACATTGGCTCTCTCCAGACTCACCCTAAATATCTCCAATAGGGTTTTCCCCACTCCAGGACCTCATGACTCCAGTAGGGATTCATATAGGGCCAGAGTTAGAAGGAACCCAGAGACCTTCCTGCCCAGAGAATAACCAGCCCCAGGCAGGCCTATAGGATACCGAATTCAAGAAGGACTCACTCTCTGGGTCATGTGCTGCATTTTTATGACCTTGAGATTGAGAGTTTCCTTAAAGTTTGCACCCTACGTACCTCACTTGGCCCAGCCCTGACCCCACCTGTTCCCCTTATCTTCTAACGAGGCCCACAGAGAAGAGAGATTTGCCCACTGTCATACAGTTATTTATGACGAAACCAGAATCAGCATCTGAGGGTTCTTATATGCTGCTAATTTGTCATCTCCTGGGCACATTAATATATATTGAAGGCTCTGAGAAGTCCTGGAGCAAAGAAACTATTTAATGCCATTAAATTTGCTCCCCAAATTACTTAATGATACATTGTTTTTCTTTCCTATGTAACCCATTGACATATTGAAGAACAAATATTCTCTATGGCCTGATCTGGGAAATATTGCTTCTCTGCCTATTTCTGCCTTTCTCCTAAAGTAGAATTATCCATTAAAACAACTAAGCCTAATGATTTATAAAAAGACCATAGATTAGAGCAAGATTTAAAGGAATACATAGAATTCAGGGAGTTTTCATTGGCATGTCTTCACTGACTTTGATCTGACCTGCCTCCTCCTATTGCATTTGCTGCTCACTCTGCTCCCCACTGGGGACCACAGGTGCGGGACCAAGAGATGCCCATCAAGAGAAACTTTGTGTGGGTTACCATTCACGTGGAGGACGGAAACCTCCACTCTCCCTGCTTCACCCAGCATCATTATGAGGCAAATGTTCCTGACACCATAGTCCCTGGCACAGAGCTGCTGCAGGTCCGAGCCGTGGATGCTGACCGAGGAGCCAACGCTGAGGTCCACTACTCCTTCCTGAAAGGTGAGAGGCCTGGCCCTGAGTTCAGAGGATGGGAAGAGGTGCTTTGGAAATAAGGGAAAGCCCCAGAGGCATGAATTTGCAGATTAACCAAGTACTAAGCTCTCTAAGCTTTGACAAGTGACAGTTCTAGAGTATTCCATGGAACTACAATGACCTGAGTTAATGCATTTCCAAAAATACTCATAACAGTAACAAAGGGACTACTCAGGAAATGGGAGAATTTTCATGATATAAACCATCAATGACTATGCATGTAGAAGATGTTTATGAAGCCCATGCAACATTTTAAGGTGTAATAACTTAATGTGTGGACATTAGAAGGGGCATGTAAACACTTTATTAAGTGTAGACATAGTTTCAGGAATAACTTTTATTTTCTACTAAGGCTACATAATGACTTAGCATCTGTGGTATGGTTTTTGAAGAGTACTACAAATTATAATGCATTAATTTTTTAATCTTTGATTTACAAACTATAATTACTTCTTTTATTTCATGTCATTGACAACCCTACTGATGGAGGTAATAGTTCTATCTTACAGATAAGATTAGTCTTAAAATTTTTTCTGACTGTAGAAGTAACTCACACTCAGTCATTAGAGTCATCACCCAGCAATAACAATTTGGTGTATTTCTGTCCCATCCTTCCCTACCATATTTTTGTAGCATTGGGATTATAATGAATACATGAGTTTGTGTCCTATGTTTTTTTCTTTCAGCAGTGTAACAAGAAATTAGAGTCAGAATTATTTGTAGGTAGTTACATTAGCCACATGTAATGAAACCACCCCAAACCTGCTGTTTACCCATGGAAACCACGGCCACCTAACCAGTCAGCTGAGGAAGGGCTGGGGAAAGTGCAAGAAGCAGGTTGCAAGTTTTATGATGAGACTCAGACTTTTGCCTTAGCACTGAAATAATAAAATATGCACCATACTATAGAGGGAATAAGAAGTGTGAAGAGTGTATGTCCCCTAGTAGAAGGCCTGTGCCTCTGATGGTAAGCAAACGCATCTAGGTACTACTCAGCCATGGCATCAAGGAGGTGACTAGGCATGGAGAAAGTAATACCTTTTTCATTCCCATTCAGACTTCCTGATCAAACTAAGGACCAAGCCCCAGTTGGGTACTGGAATCTCTTTAGTCCTCTTTAACACTCGTTACTCCCTGAGTTTACCAAATAAGAGGGTAGGTCTCAGGCTTAGACAATTTAGCTGGAATAATTTTATCCAGATCTTAATAAGATTTTTGTATTGATTTGTTTTTATGGTAGCTTTTGACTTATGGCAAAAATAAAGATTTTCTTTTTAAAGTAGCCATATGAGGTTGCCTTTAAAAATATTTATCAAATTTGAAGAGTGAGTCAATTGAAAGGAAAATATCCATTAAAGAATGTTATAATACAGGCATTGGGTAGATATTGAAAAAAATTATCAAGATATTATGAGAATGCCTGAAGTTTAGGAAACACAGGTGTAGTGGAAGGGCATTGTTTCCATGGCCTCAAGATCCAAGTGTTCTGGCCCATCCTGACCCACCCCACTCTTTGTCATCACTGCTTATGCATGACAAGGGACTTTCTCACCAGAGACCAAAAGGGGAATAGTGGCTTTTAAAGTCTCTGTCAGTTTCAACAGTTTATGATCCATATTTACTGTTTCATCTTTTAGGTATATAACCAAAGCTACTAAAAGCTATATGGGAGGTGGCTTAAAATGTTCTGCAATGCAACAGAAACTTTTCCTACAAAAGGTGCTACTGAAATTCAGGGTGGAGTGTGCTTTTCCTACAAAGTATAAGCCTCCTTTCATGGCTTCAAAGACCTATTACAGCTTTGGCTTATAGCTTGAGTTGTGTCTCAGAGACTCTGTGATAATTGAAGCTGGCATTTATTAAGCTCCTACTATGTACATCATGTTAGGAACTATGTAGGAACTTGTACATCATGTTAGGAACTATGGATCCAATATACTTCTTGTTGTTGTTAGGTGCCATTGAGTTGGGTCCAACTCATGGTGATCCTATGTACAACAGAATGAAGCACTCTCCCACATGGTGCCATGCACATGATCTTTTTTATGTTTACACCCACTGTTGCAGCCACCGTGTCAATCCATCTAGTTGAGATTTTCCTTGTTTTTGTTGAGCTGCCACTTTCCCAAACATGATGTCCTTCTCCAGGGATTGGTCTCTCCTAACTACAAGTCCAAAATACACTAGACAGAGTATAGCCATCCTTGCTTCCAAGGAGCACTCTGGTTGACTTCTAGAATGGATTTGTTGGTTCTTTTGGCAGTCCATGGTGTAGTCCATATTATCTTCATCCTATATACTACATCATACTAAATTCAGAGTGAACAAGATGTGGATTTTGTCCTGTTGAAGTTTTGTTCAGGGGCTTTTTATTTTTGAGTTACTGGGGTATTGACTCAGAGCCTTGCATATAGTTTGCAAGTGCTCTACCACTGAGCCACACCCCTAGCATCTTTTTTGTTTTTTATTTTGAATCAAGTTCTCGCTGATTTACACAGGCTGCCTCTGTCTTTGAATGTGTGACCCTCTTGCCTCCATGTCCGGAGTCACTGGGATTACAGGAGTGCATCACTGTGCCTGGCTTGTGCAGTAGCCCCCTTACTGACCTAAGAAGCCTAGTTGGTACCTCTTGAGGGTGTGGTCAACTTCCATTTGTCTTGTCTTCTGTTTCAGGGAACAGTGAGGGTTTTTTCAACATCAACGCCCTCCTAGGCATCATTACTGTGGCCAAGAAACTTGACTGGACAAATCATACCCGGCATACGTTGACGGTGAAGGCAGAAGATCAAGGGTCCCCACAGTGGCACGACCTGGCTACAGTGGTCATACACATCCACCCCTCAGACAGCAGTGCCCCCATCTTTTCAAAACGAGAATACTTCATAGAGATCCCAGAATCAATCCCTGTTGGCTCCCCGATCCTCCTTATCTCTGCCACAAGCTCCTCTGAAGTTACCTATGAGTTAAGAGAGGGAAACAAGGATGGTGTGTTCTCTATGAACTCATATTCTGGCCTCATTTCTACTCAGAAGCACTTAGACCATGAGAAAATTTCATCTTACCAGCTGAAGATCCGAGGCAGCAATATGGCAGGTGCCTTTACGGATGTCATGGTGCTTATTTACATAATTGATGAAAATGACAATGCTCCCATGTTTGTAAAGTCAACTTTTGTGGGCCAGATCAGTGAAGCGGCTCCCTTGCACAGCCTGATCATGGATGAAGACAACAATCCGTTTGTGATTCATGCCTCAGATAGAGATAAGGAAGCTAATTCCTTGTTGGTCTATAAAATTTTGGAACCAGAGGCCCTGAAATTTTTCAAAATTGACCCCAGCATGGGAACCCTAACCATTGTGTCAGAGATGGATTATGAGAGCATCCCCTCTTTTCAATTCAGTGTTTATGTCCATGACCAAGGGAACCCCATCTTATTTGCCCCTGAGCCTGCCAAGGTCATTATCAATGTTAGGGATGTAAATGACTCTCCACCCAGGTTCTCAGAGCAGATATACGAAGTGGCAGTGGTGGGACCCATCCACCTGGGTATGGTGCTCCTCATGGTGTGGGCCAGCGACGATGACTCAGAGGTCACCTACAGCATCAAGACTGGCAATGCTGACGAAGCTGTGGCCATTCACCCGGTCACTGGTTGCATATCTGTGCTGAATCCTGCTGTCCTGGGACTGTCGCGGAAGCTCACCGTTAGGGCTTCTGATGGCCTGTATCAAGACACCGCATTGGTAAAAATTTCTTTGACCCAAGTCCTTGACAAAAGTTTACAGTTTGATCAGGATGTCTATAAGGCAAGAGTGAAAGAGAATGCACAGGGTCGAGAGACACTGGTGATACTTGGGGTCCAGGGCAGTCACTTGAATGACACCCTGTCCTATTTTCTCCTGAATGGCACAGATTTGTTTCATATGGTCAAGTCTGCAGGTGTGCTGCAGACAAAAGGAGTGGCCTTGGACCGGGAACAGCAGGACACTCACGAGGTGGCAGTGGAAGTGAGAGACGACCGGATCCCTCCACGGGTGGCCCAGGCTTTGGTCAGGGTCTCTGTTGAGGATGTCAATGACAATCCCCCTGAGTTTAAGCATCTGCCCTATTACACAATCATCCAAGATGGCACTGAGCCAGGGGATGTCCTCTTTCAGGTGTCTGCCACTGATGAGGACTTGGGGACCAATGGGACAGTCACATACGCATTTGCAGAAGATTACACGTATTTCCGAATCGACCCCTATGTTGGGGACATCTCACTCAAGAAACCCTTTGATTATCAAGCTTTAAATAAGTATCGCCTCAAAGTCATTGCTCGGGACGGAGGGGCCCCATCCCTCCAGACTGAGGAAGAGGTCCTCGTCACCGTGAGAAATAAATCCAACCCACTGTTTCAGAGTCCTTACTACAAGGTCCGAGTACCTGAAAATATCGCACTGTATACCCCAATTCTCCACACCCAGGCCCGGAGTCCCGAGGGACTCAGGCTTATCTACAACATCGTGGAGGAAGAGCCTTTGCTGCTGTTCACCACGGACTTTAAGACGGGCGTCCTCACTGTGACAGGACCTTTGGACTATGAGTCTAAGAGCAAGCATGTATTCACAGTCAGAGCCACAGATACAGCTCTAGGGGCATTTTCTGAAGCCACAGTGGAAGTCCTGGTGGAGGACGTCAACGATAACCCACCCACCTTCCCCCAGTTGGTCTACACCACTTCTGTCTCAGAAGGTTTGCCTGCGCAGACCCCTGTGATCCAGCTTTTGGCTTCTGATCAAGACTCAGGGCAGAACCGTGATGTCTCCTATCAGATTGTGGAGGATGGCTCAGATGTCTCCAAATTCTTCCAGATCAATGGCAGCACAGGAGAGATGTTCACAGTTCAAGAGCTGGATTATGAAGCCCAACAACACTTTCATGTGAAGGTCAGGGCCATGGATAGAGGAGACCCCCCGCTCACTGGCGAGACCCTTGTGGTCGTCAGTGTGTCTGACATCAATGACAACCCCCCAGAGTTCAGACAAGCTCAGTATGAAGCCAATGTCAGTGAGCTAGCAACCTGTGGACACCTGGTTCTTAAAGTCCAAGCTCTTGACCCTGATATCAGAGACACCACCCGCCTGGAGTACCTGATTCTTTCTGGCAATCAGGACCGGCACTTCTCCATTAACAGCTCATCAGGAATAATTTCTATGTTCAACCTTTGCAAAAAGCAATTGGATTCCTCTTACAATTTGAGGGTAGGTGCTTCTGATGGGGTCTTTCGAGCAACTGTGCCTGTGTATATCAACACCACAAATGCCAACAAGTATAGCCCTGAGTTCCAGCAGCACATCTACGAGGCAGAATTAGCTGAGAATGCAAAGGTGGGAACCAAGGTGATTGAGTTGCTAGCCATAGACAAAGATAGTGGTCCCTATGGTACTGTAGATTATACCATCATCAATAAACTTGCAGGTGAAAAGTTCTCCATAAACCCTACCGGCCAGATCACCACTCTGCAGAAACTGGATCGGGAAAATTCAACAGAAAGAGTCATTGCTATTAAGGTCATGGCAAGGGATGGAGGGGGAAAGGTGGCTTTCTGCACTGTGAAGATCATCCTCACAGATGAAAATGACAATGCCCCCCAGTTCAAAGCCTCTAAGTACACTGTGTCCATCCCATCGAACGTCAGTAAAGACTCCCCAGTCATCCAGGTGCTGGCTTATGATGCAGATGAAGGTCAGAATGCAGATGTCACCTACTCCATGGATCCCATGGAGGACCTGGCTGAGGAGGTCATCGAAGTCAACCCATCCACTGGTGTGGTCAAGGTGAAAGAGAGCCTGGTGGGACTGGAAAACAGAACTGTTGACTTCAAAATCAAAGCCCAGGATGGGGGCCCTCCCCACTGGGACTCCTTAGTGCCGGTGCAACTGCAAGTTGTCCCTAATGAAGTTTCCTTGCCCAAATTTTCTGAGCCCCTGTATACTTTCTCGGCATCTGAAGACCTTCCTGAGGGGTCTGAAATTGGGTTTGTTAGAGCAGTGGCAGCCCAGGACCCAATCATTTACAGTCTTGTGCAGGGTACCACCCCAGAGAGCAACAAGGATGGTGTCTTCTCCTTGGACCGAGACACGGGGGTCCTGAAGGTGAGGAAGGCCATGGACCACGAGTCCACCAAATGGTACCAGATTGATGTGATGGCACACTGCCCCCACGAGGACACTGAGCTGGTGTCCTTGGTCTCTGTCAACATCCAAGTAGAAGATGTCAATGACAATAGGCCTGTATTTGAAGCTGACCCATATAAGGCTTTCCTCACTGAGAATATGCCAGGGGGGACCACGGTCATCCAAGTGACTGCCAATGACCAGGACACAGGGAGTGATGGCCAGGTGAGTTATAGGCTGTTGGCGGAGCCTGGTAGCAATATCCATGAGCTCTTTGCCGTCGACAGTGAGAGTGGCTGGATCACCACCCTCCAGGAACTTGACTGTGAGACCCGCCAGACCTATCATTTTTATGTGGTGGCCTATGACCATGGGAAGCTCGTCCAGCTATCTTCTCAGGCCCTGGTTGAGGTTTCCATCACAGATGAGAATGACAATGCCCCTCAGTTTTCTTCTGAGGGCTACAAAGGCTCTGTGGTTGAGAACAGTGAGCCTGGTGAACTCGTCGCCACCCTGAAAACCCTGGATGCAGACATCTCTGAGCAGAACAGACAGATTACCTGCTACATCACAGGTAAGGAGGCCTGTCATGGACTGGAGGCATGGGATGCCTTGGAAGAAGTCCAGAAAGAGGGGTTCCAAGGCACGGGTTTAAGTCCTGCCTCAGCTACTTTTTAGCAAATCACTTGTCCCGCTGGGACCTCAGTTGCTCCCTCTTGAGGCTTGGCAGTTCTGTTCTCAGCCCCTGCACTGGGAGGTTGGGAAGACCCAACTGGGGAAAGTACTGAGGGCCCCCTATAAGTTAGTGAGTTCTTTGCAAAGAAAAGATCTTATTAGTGAAGTAGATGGGGTAGGACTGTGCTCTAACGTCAGCTATCTTCTGGGGGATGGAGGGGCCTCCAACAGTAGAGCGATGCATGAAGATTATGCAGGTGATTATCTTTGTAGAGCAGTGTCCTACCCAGGGCATGTTGTGGATGATAGAAAATGCTTCTCTGTCAATTGTGGGAAGTAAGTGTTGAAGTTATAGCACTTCCTCACTTATGACTCCAGCCCAGTCCACTTGTTTCATGTATAGGGAAAACCAAGGCCAGATAGGGAGAGAAACTCAACCAAAGTCCTACTTGGAGCTGGTGTTAGGGTGGATTTCCACCCCCCCACATTATTGGTAAATGTTGATGGAGTATGGAATAATAAAGCATTTGCTTTTTCCATTACGCAACTATTACATCACTTTTGGTTACACTTTTATCAACTTATGAGGTTTATGGCACCTTATGACTAATATGTAGTAAAACTCAAATGCATATTTGGGTTATGTTCCCCTATTTTTCCCATGTACTCATGAAGTTGCATCATTTACATTGAGATGATCCTCTCCCCTTTGTCCTTCTACATTATTTCTCCTCCCCATCCTACCTTCTACAATCTTCCCTTCTCTTTGCTAAGTCCCTCCCTCCTTTCTACCCTTTATATTGTTCCTTCTTCACTAAATTTAACTATAAATTTTATATATCAATTTATGTATAGGATTTTTCTTCCTTTAAGTAAGATTCAGCTTCCACATATGAGTGAGAACATATGATATTTCTCTTTTTGAGTTTATGCTCGTTCACTTGAGGTGATATTCTCCACTTCTGTCTATCTTGTTGCAAATGACATTATTTCAGTTTTTTTATAGCTGAATAATATTCCATTGTGTATATGTACCATATTTTTTTAATCCATTCTTCCATTGATGGGCATCTTGGTTGGCTCCATATCCTTGCTATTGTGAAGAGTGCTGCATTGAACATGAGATGCAGGTGTCTTTGTGCTATGATGACTCCTCTCCCTTTGGGTCTATTCCCAGTAGTGGTATAATTGGGTCATATGGTAGTTCTATTTTTAGTTTTCTGAGGTATCTCCATATTGATTTACAAAGTGGTTAGACTAATTTATAGTCCCACTAACAGTGTAAGAGGGTTCCTCTTTCTCCACATCCTTGCCAGCATTTGTTATGATTTGCTTTATTGATCTTGGACATTCTTACTGGAGTTAGGTGGAATCTCAGAGTTGTTTTGATTTGCATTTCACTAATGGTTAGGGATACTGAGCATTTTTTCATGTGCTTACTAGTCAGGGTGGATATTCAAGCCATACCTTACAAGCTGCTTTCCTCAGTGGATACCTATTGCAAAATTAGGTCATCCCTCTCTATCCCAAGGCTAAACCAGCCAAACAGTGACTTCCCTCAGTTTCTTCCCTTGGTGTCCTTTTCTCCCCTTCCCTGATGCCATGGCATCCTGTTCCCATAAATCTGCTCCATCTGCTAGTACAGCTGTCACATGGAGAGTGGATAAGTCCAAGGTTCCCACTAAGAACCAGACTCCTGAAGACAGACAGGATCAGACCTGTTGGAAATATAGTCTTAGAAAAATCTTAG